>JAALXK010000252.1:0-93399 GCA_012977745.1 Fusarium anguioides | reverse complement strand
CCCCCCCCCCCCCCTTGGATAATAACCACCAGACCACCATTGTCTGCGAACAATAAACAGCCAGTCCAGTGGAGTGGCTGATTCTCCCGGTACTAGATGCTCCGAACTGGACCATTGCTTCAACAGATGCTTCAAAGTTTCTTCTTTGCCTGGCTTTTCGTACTGAGCGAGTGTCTCCAGGATGTACAGAGCATCCCTCTGATTATCCCGCATAAAACCCCTCTCGTCAGTCCCGAAGTCCTTTATCTCAGTCCAGAACCGCTCTGTGATCTTTGCTTGCTTTCGGAAGATTGAGATTGTGAGTGGTGAGTTACCTCGACTATCACGATCGAGAATGGCCTTTGCCTTTGCCAGAGCTGGTCGGCCCTCAGACTGATCTCCAATTCGTGCCAATAAGCAATCAATGGTGTCTAAACTTCCACTGCTAGCCGCCAGGTGGAGAGGAGTGACTTGACCTGCTGCCTTTTTGGATGCGTTGAGGCCACAGAATAGGTCGGTGATAAGTTCATGATGAGTCTTGTCAGCATGATGAGCAGCGACGTGAATCCACTGGGCGCCTTTTCGTTCCCAACGTAATATTTCTTCGCCACGAGAAATGCATTTCTTGGCTAGGTTGATGCGACCATGAGCAACGGTCCAGAACACGATCACGTGAAGCTCTGTCGACGGCTCGCATAATTCGTTTTCAACACTGCTATCCACATTGATCTCCCAACTACTCTTATGTAAGCATATAGAGTTATTTGATATCCTCTATGAATCCGACAACCGAGTCATCTTTCCCGTGTTCTTGTGACACACAGGGATTACGTGCCGCTGTCCTGCATGCTCGGAATCTCCACATCTTGCGTTTACCAGAGGTGAAGAACAGGGAATAGCACGGATCATTGCCTTTTTTAAAGCAATTTCGCAGGGTCAAAAGTCCCATGGTGGAGCAAAGAGTTCCGTAATACCCTATACAATTTCGTCACAATCTCAAACTCCATTCAAAATGCTAATTGACATAGACTATTGCGATACCTGTCATTCTTTAGAAGCACTTCTATAATTGTTTTTAGAAGTTTGACAGAAATCGTGCGTAAAGCACAAGAAATAATGATAATCCGGAAACTATTTCTATTTATTGCGGTAAGACTGCTGGCAAAAGGATAATTTTCAGTCCCTGACCAATATGAACAAACATGCGAGCTGACATATAGCAAAGCAAAAGAGGTAATGTCTTCAATGCCACTTTTTAGTTCCTCATGCTGATGAATACATGGAAAAGAGGGGATTAGTCTCGGTCTCACGTGTAAAGACTGAAGTGACTGAACCCTCGGCACGAAAAGGTACAAGCACGTATCAGGACCATAGAATACCAAACTATCCCTATTCTGAATAAAAAATCAAGTTTTGAGATACCTCATATAGAAGGCGCACACCTATATATGTGTAGGAGGGTTGCTCTTTTGTGCTGCAAGTAACAGCATTCATGAAGATCGAGTGTTACCTACTCAATCCGGCTAGTTCGACGCCAAGAAATAGCCATATAAGAGAGGTTTTAATCAAATGCCAAAGCAAGTAGTCATTGGGTTTCAGACATCTGGTTTAATATAAATTGCGGAGAGTCTACAGCTATTCCTGTGACCAGACTGTCGAGCTTTGAAACACTCATACCGACCCATCTGGTCATTTCTCAAGAGAGCACTATCAGAATGCACAGGCTATGTCTGGCTACATGGCTCTTGGCCGTATTGAGCACAGGCGCTTCGGCTCAAGACCCCCAGGCTTGGTACAAATCACACCCTAACATGGCTCGCATCAAGCACGTCAACCAGAATACCCATCAAATTGAGGACGAATATGGCCGTACTAGATTCTTCCACGGAACCAATGTTGTTATGAAAGAATCTCCATGGTATCGGCCTATGGAATGGATACCGGGTACGTCCTCATTTGGCGAGCAAGATGTTCAGAATATGCATGACCTAGGACTGAATATTGTGCGGCTGGGTCATAGCTGGGCTGGTGCTGAGCCAGTCCGTGGCCAATACAACCAAACGTTCTTGGATATCATGAAGAAACAGACGAAGCTGGCCGAAGACCAAGGCATCTACGTATTAGTGGACGTCCACCAAGATGTGTTGGCTAAACAGCTTTGCGGCCATGGTGTGCCAGATGTAGGTCTTCCAACTTAATTTGTCCCGTCCATTCACTGATAGAAGGCTAGTGGTTCGTTAAGAAAAACTGGATCACGGGTTTCAGACGATTCCCATTTCCTCAGAAGTTAACTCCATTCACTACTGACAGTAATGGGTTTCCTTCACCTGAATCACAGTGCGGTACCATAGATTGGTCACTCAGTTACTTAACTGTGGCTGTTGGAAATGCTTTTGGGAGGTTTTATGGTAACGATGATGGCCTTGCAGACGCATTTTCTGCATACTGGAAGAAAATAGCATCTGGATATGTCGAAACCACAAATATCGTCGGGTATAATCTGCTCAATGAACCTTGGGCTGGGGACACTCATGCAGACCCGACACTCTTAGTACCCGGAGTCTCTGATCGCAAGGTTCTCGAACCATTATGGAACCGAGCTTCAAAAGAGATTCGTAAGATCGACAACGATACGCTCATCTGGTTCGAAGGTGTCACGTTTGACGTTCTCTCTGGCTTCAACGACGTGCCTCTTGGAGATGGATCCAAGACGGTTCATTCATTCCACTACTACAATCCACCACAACTGGGTCCCATTAAGGATACTCTCTATAACCGCCAGAAGGATAACATCCGACTCAAAACTGCAGGTGTCCTCACAGAGTTGACGATGTGGAACGGTGATGATAAGCAGATGAGTGCCATGGCAGAAGCGATGACAGCAACCGACGCAAACATGGTATCTTGGATCGGGTGGGCATATGAGAATCTGTATGACGGATCATCTGGTAAGATGTACCCGGAATTGCGGAAGCACTATAGTCGTCCATACCCGGCCGCGGTCGCGGGGACTCCAACGTCGTTTGGCTTTGACGAGAGCTCGGGTATTTTCATGCTTAACTTCACGAGTAATCCCGGTATCGATGCACCTACTGAGATCATGTTGCCGTCTTTTACGTTTCCCAATGGGTACGAGGCTCAGGTTTCTCCTGATGGGAGTTTAGTACAGTATAAGCGCGACAAGCGAACTTTGGCCTTGTTTACATCGAGCTCTCTCAAGACGGCAACAGATATATCAGTCACTATTACCAGAAAGTAGTATTTTAATGGTATTAGCTATCTCTGAAACCAGAGCTAATCTCAAGCTCCTCACGAAGGACCATTCCTAGCTCCAACTGACCAAGTCTATCTAAACCCCACATCGAAATCCAAGATACAAAACCACCTTTAAAACCATTGATTCAAAGCAAACCTTTCACAAAAGACCAATCAACCAGATCCATGTGATGTTGTTGAAAGTGACGGTGTAGATAGCATAGAGAAAGACAGAGGATACGAGCGAGTGAAACTAGCGTAATACTAAATTAGCCTCGAGGTTGGAATGATAAAAGGCCGATATCGCTTACCATTTCTCGGCGGGACAGATCAAGACATAACACGAAGCTAATTCGGATTCTTGGGTCGGAGATCATGTGTAACGTGGATCATTCCCCTCTCATGCTTGCGTATTTCCTTTCTTGCCTTTGCCCCGCGACATGCCTCTATCGCATCCTCTAGCGCATATTGGTCCCTTGTGTTTTTGAGTCTCGATCTGCTCCCACCTGCGTAAACCACAAGTACCATGGCAAGAAATACGACAGGGAGGATGACACTAAGAGCGATTCCCCAGTCTGGAAGTCCCATTGTGAGAGTTTATGGGGTTCGGAGCAAGTGTTGATGGTTTGGAAAAAGGTGGATGATAAACTGTGGTAGTTTTGTCGGAAGACGTGGGCGCAGGTTTACAAAAGTCTTTAAATAGATCTTGCACTCTCTTGTGTCAGCTGTTCATCCCCTCACAATGCGAGAATAGAGTTTATCTACGAAGTTCAAAGTACGAATCGAAACTTCCCAGCGTCGTTCCTGTCTGTCTGTGTTTAGTTTTCCTAGTGTAGAGCATAACGATTTGACAATACCAGATCTAGTCTTTCTGTCGCAGAGCAACCCGGAGGTTGGGTTTTGGCAGAGAAAAGGCTAGCTTCAGTGCTGCTCTTAGACTGGATGGTATCCACCACTGCAATTGCCTGCAGAGAAAGTTCACTTGTGGTGTAAATTGATAGGGGAACGGGTTTCGAGCCCTGAACTTTATAAAGAACACCTTTCCACATAACGAGGGCTATATTCGACACCGCACAGATGCCTAATTTGAACCTTTTGGACGAAACTTAGATGTGACTGTTGGATCATATCACATGACCGACCTCAGTCCGATACCTCATAGCTACACTTCCAGATACAGATAGTTGCTCAATCAATCTACGCCTTGCACATTCAACAGCAATTATTGGGCACGACGGTCATGTGCACGTCGTTCAACGCAAAGCCGACCCCCAGGTCCCACTTGGTAGATGAATCAATCTAACCTTTACACAACCTTGACAACTGGTAGCAGCTCTGGTTTTCCAGGCCCTCCGTGTCCATCGAGCACCAGAATAAAGATGGACATTCTTTTACTTCGTTCCTTGAGGACCATATAATACTTTACCTCATTCAAACTTACTATGAAGATCTCCCCACCGCGTCCTGCGGGCTCTCTCTACATGTCTGAATGGCAGACGCTCACGACAGCTTACCACATCGTGAACGATAAAAGAGCTGTGAAAAATGAATAAAAGAATGTCGTTTATTTATTATTACTTGGAATTGTAATTATCACCTGGGAATCTTGCTCTTTCGACATCTAAGCAAAGCTGAGAACACGTCACGAATTTAGACCGCAACAGAATGTGCTATTCTATTATCGGTGGTACAACAGGCGATGGCCGGAATCGAAATAACAAACCTCCAATCGGGAACGAAATATCAACCCATTAATCTCCATTCACGCTTTCTGTGCCTTTCACCACCCATGCGATCGTTCATATCGCTTATGTTGTTTGTTCCGCCTTTCTACCATTATCTCTACAATCATCCATCATTCCACATCCAGACAGGAAGACAGAGATAGCTGGCAGGCTCACTTCTAAGGATGGCAACTATGATGAGAGACACCCCAGCACTGAATGGCAAACACTGATTCAGTGAACCTAGCTCACAGCTTTGATATCGGATCTTATGCCTCAACAGAAGGCACGCGAACAGTTCCAGTCATGACTTCAACCGCCTTCCCGCTAAGGTAAACGCTCTTAACCTTTCTCTCGCCCGAATCACCCGTCTCGACTTCAACATCAACCACAATCAGACTCTCCCGTCCCATCTCAACACCTTGCGTGATCTGGAACCTAATCGAACTTGCATTGAGTTTATGCAAAGCCAAATAACAAGACAAAGCGCACGCAGCACTTCCGGTAGCGGGATCTTCCATCGAGAGCTTGACAAGTCGTGTGCGAAGATTCTGAATAAACATCTTTCCATCGAGAGATGTTTCGCTATTGAGAAGGACGAAGTAGTATCGTCTTGAGTCAAAGTCATGCTTCCAACCATCATCTTGCAGATCACCCGAGATATAGCTCATTGCTCCGATCTTTGCAGCACCGAGAAGCTCCAGAGATGGAAGTTGAACAAGCGCAAATGTCATACCTTGGACAATACTAAAAAGCCGCGCGCCCTCTTCTGCTGCAGCGACTTGAGTAAGTAGCTCATCTGATCCAGCATATTCGGGCTTCGCCAACCGAATGTCATGAAGTCTGACATTATGCGGAATTAAAGCGCGCGCAGAACCATCTTGTTCGAACTCAATGTCAAGTCTCCCCGCTTTAGCAATCATTGTTTTGACACCTTGAGACTTGAGAAACATGGCAGTACCAATAGTAGGATGTCCTGCGAATGGCAATTCCCGATTGGGAGTAAAGATATTGATTTTCCTCTCATTTGTAGCGTCGCGATTTTCGACATCATGAATAAAGACGGTTTCAGAGAGATTGAATTCGCGGGCGATGCGCTGCTTTTGGCTCTGGCTGAGGGGCGTTTGTTTGCTAGGAGGGGGAATTGTCACCACTGCGAGTGGATTGCCTTTGAAGGCAGTGGTGGTGAATACATCGAGCGTGGTGAATTGAAGAGTCATTTTGATAGTATTTTAGATAGTGAGATTGAACGAATGAGGGGAAGGGAACGACTGCTTATATAGTGATTGCGGTGAGTCAGATACGCAGTCATGGTCAGATTACTAATGCATCGACGATATCGGCATAACACGAGGGCTCTCAAAGGCGACTATCGAGCTTTACTGTATCAAGTAGATAATCGGTTATTGATATATTTCATTAATGTTACAAAATCGACTCTTTATAGCCTCCCTCTATCAAGGCGCTTCATGAAGACCAGGACGGCTTGTCGCATACTCAGCAGGATGAGTAGTTGAGTCATCAGGCAACTCAGCCTTATAAAACTGCTGTTGCTGTTGCTGCTCCACGACCTCTTCCGCTCCATTTGCTTTCCTCTCCCCTTTGCCCAATCTTCTCCAAGCAAACCATCCAATTCCAACAAGAATTAACATACCACCAATCGTCGCGCCAACAGCTACACCTGCAATCGCACCGCCGGATAGTCCTGATCTCGGTTCGGGATTCGAGGATGTCTTCGAGTTTAGTCTTTCACTTGAGGATCCATCTGTGATTATGGGCTTGGTGCTGGTTCCCGATGTCGATCCTGTAGTTGCTGATTCTTGTTCTCCAGATGTTGAAGTTGGTGATAAACTGGCAGAGGTAGTCTCATCAGCTTTTGGGGAGCTGACGTTGAAATACTGAGATCTAGCGACTCGGCCTTGACTCGATTTGAACAGTGTGAACCAGTACACAGAATCCTGATTATCCACTGCCAGACCAAGATAATCATACTCGGCGACCCAGTAAGTGGGATCCGCCGAACCATTTCCTAAGCGTCGTAGTTAGGATGAGTTAAAACAGCTGATCTGTCATACGTACTGTCTATCGATCTGTAAGCACTGACCCCATTCATAGGGGTTTGATATATCTCAATTGTAGGCAGGTTAATGTCTGTTTCCCATTCAAGCTGGACCTTATCTCCAACTTGATAGCGTTTATTCTTTGACATATCTGTATCAGAAGGTTGCGTGAAGTTCGACTCCGGAGGCTGAATAAACTTGGACTCGCAAGAGACCAGGCTTACGAGTCCAGCGACTGTTAGAGTGAAAAGTGTTATACCACGCATGACTGCAGGTAGAAGCCACTCCCAGAATGAACGGGAAGTTTCAAATTGCCAAGTGAGGCTTTTTACAGCCAAGACGTTCCGTGTTGGATGAAAAGATAGTGTGATTCGGAAAGCCCTGTATTTAATTGATTCATTAATCTAATCAAAGGGGCAGTGACTGGATCAGCATCCTCCCTCGGTTAGCATACAGTGGGCGATCCATAACAAGTTTAGTTATCGCCCGGATTACAAGGTAATTCGCCGGGGCGAAGCTGGTGATCTGATTTTCTTTTCGAGGTAGCGGGAGGAATAGCAAATCTTGGGCCTTCGCCTTCGCGCAAAAATACAGAAAAGATTTTATTTCCTATTGATAATATTCCTGAATTAGCAAATTAAAACCACTTTCTAGCTATCTCAATAAGAACCATAAAGTCTATTGAAGCTGGCTGTCTTGAATCTGCTCATTTACTTCGTCCGGATTTGCCTAGTTGCACACCGAAAGGGATCAAGAATGGCCAACGAGGACGACAGTTAATAGATCCTTGCTCTCAGCTGAACAAATGGACCAGCACATGAAACAAGATGCGCAAAGATATTTCTGGTTTTGGAAGAGGACGGAATAGAGACGGAAGATGAGCGCTCGGACCTTTGTACCCTAGACATTCAGAACTGTTCCAGGATCATTCAATTTCTTCCAAATTGGAGGCCACTGATGAACAAGATTAAGAATACAAAAGAGCCATCTATGCAATCTATGAATTGAAAAGAAACCATTATTTTATTTAGGCATGCAGCGGTGATTTGCGTTTGCGAAACCTTTTCAAGGTTTCTCTTGGTCGTATTCAGTGGTACATATCTTCAGGGCAGTGAAGCGAGTCCGCGGATCCCGCAAAGCAAACGGGGAGGAAAATTTTGGTTCTGAATCGATGATACCTATCTTATACTTGAGGCTCTTCAGATCATCAAGTATAACCTCTAAGCCAGATGTCAAATGCCGGTTCAGCCTTATAGCAGAAGGCTTGTCTTTGCACCGAGTCTGGGCACGATCGGACAAACAAAAACACCTGCCCGCATTCGCTTAGCTTTCTAGTTCAGGACTTAGCTCCATGGCCCGCCAAAGTAGTGGCCGACTCAAACTACAACAAGTTAGAGCAAACTAACGGTCCTAAGTGCCGTGTTTTGAAATGCACCAATGTATTTTCGCATTCGGATTGCTAGATCGGAGCTATGGCTATTGAATTGAGATCACCGTTTCATAGCTTTAAGCCATGTTGATCCGAACACCGCTACTTCAAAAGAGAATGCGAATAGCGAGACATTATAAATATAATCAATTCCGCCATGTTCATTACAAACAACTCTCAACCCAATATCCCTTCTCTCAACACTCTTGTCCAGTTTTAAAACCCCATTTTTACCAAGTAACAAACATGTCGTCCTCAGCTACATCAAAGACCGTGTTGGTATTTGGTGCCACCGGAAAACAAGGCGGCGCTGTCATTGAGAACATCCTCGCCAATTCAGCTCCCGCTTCTTTCCATATCATCGCAGTCACACGTGACTTGACAAGCCGCAGAGCTCAGTCTCTTGCCACCAATCCCGACATCTCTGTTATCGAGGGCGACTTGGCAGATGTTGGTGCAATTTTCAACAAAGCCGGTCCAGTATGGGGTGTATACAGCGTCCAGATCAATTCAGATGCAGAGGAACAGCAGGGCAAAGCTGTAGTCGATGCTGCCGTCATGAATGGTGTCCAGCACTTTGTCTACTCCTCCGGAGACCGTGGTGGCCCTGAAAGATCGCCCAATAATCCTACATATGTCAAGAACTTTGCCGCCAAGCATTCCATTGAAAAATATCTTCAAAAATGCGCCCAAAACAGTCCCCAGAGAATGACATATTCTATTCTTCGACCAGTCACCTTTTTCGAGAACATCACCACCGACATCCATGGAAAGGGTTTCGCCAGAATGTGGGAGCAGCTGGGTAGCAAGAAACTCCAGATGGTATCGACAAAGGATATCGGTTGGTTTGCAGCTCAAAGTCTACTTCAGCCTGAGAAGTATCAAGGTGCAGCTTTGACGCTCGTTGGAGACGAGTTGACGCAACGAGAGGCGGATGTTATATTTACTGAGGTCATTGGTCAGCGTATGCCTTTGGCACCGTGCCCGGTCGCGAGCGCAGTAAAGTTTGTCTTGAAGGGGTCCGTTGGAGACATGTTCAAGTGGTTTGGGGATGAAGGTTATGGCGGAAATGTGGAGGAGTGTCAACATTATAACCCCAAGATGCAAAATTGGAGGGCTTGGTTGGAGGAGAACAAAATGATGTTCCAGCAGAAGAAGTAATTTCCAGTATGAGGTGCGACATTCCTTGATTATCTCAAGCAGTTATATGGCGATTTTATAGATGCAGTTTTAATAAGATAAACGATGAATTATTCAACTAGCAAAAGTCTTTCCCAATATCAACATGAATATCATGCCTTTCCCTGGCGGACAATAAGCTCAGCCGTAGCATTTCTCGCCATGAAGCTCCCCTCGTATCTCAGAATATCTAAGTTTACCCAAGGGTCAGAAATCGACTTCCTCGGAAAGTTGATGTGACCCTTTCCCAACCAGACTTCATCACACTTCAAGCCAAGACCAACGGGAAGGAATTCTTGAACAGAGGGTGGTTGTCCAACATGTGGTGAAGGGATATTTCGGAGGTTGAGCATCATTCTATCTGGTGGAGGAGCATTGGTAACCATCTGTTCAGGAACAAACTCAAACTCAACCATCTTTCGTCCCGCTGGTCTTTCCGTGCTGCCCATCACGAGTCGGCTACCCGTGAACTCTTGAATGGTACTCCTTCCCAGCACCTTTGGGAAACCAAGGAGTTCGCGACCAGCGAATATAGCGGCATCATTATCGAGAATGAAGAGAAGATTATAGTGAAACTTGTCGCCCTTGTAGGTAACCTCGACCTGATGGGCATACTCGGTGTAGGATCCAACAGGACTCATGCCGTAGCTGAGGAAGAGGGATGTCATAAGCGGCTCTTCTTCGAGCTCCAGAACATCTGGGACCAGATGGGCGATTTGTGATGCGGCAACACGATAGGAGATTCCTACTGCGGTGGTGTTGGTGAAGATCCCTCTTGCTCTTGAATATGCTGGGGCGAAGGTTGGCATTGATTCGCCATTTAAAGCTAGAGTTCCTTGAGGCATTGTTGTGATAATAAATGTCAAAAAGCCTTCCGTAAGTGGTGCTGTGTGAAAAGCAGTATTCAAAATCTGGAAAATGGAGTTTTGCGTTTGTTTAAATGAGAATTTACTATAATTTTAATTGCTCAAGTTGGTGGTGATTGATACGTAAACACCAAACTCATGTCATGAACCTCGTGATTTGCTGACGTTGCCTGCAGATACCCAAGTATGGAAGCGGGGCTTGATGTTGACATAGTGGGTTGATGGATCAGTTCTCATCCCAGTTTAATCAACCCATCACATATCCGCAGTTCCCGTGTATACCTCGGTTCACATAAAAGTCACACCACCAACCAATCTCATGATGTACCCACTGGAAATAGGCTTTTTGGACTTGATAATAGTGGTATCGTTATAACAATAAGTCATGGAGGATTTATGTGATTTGGATTAAGTTACAAACAGTTATTTACATAGAATATAGGATGTGAAGTGTTTGAAGGTCTTCATACTCGAAGATGTAACCAGTAAGATCGAGACCTCTGATGCTCAGCCAAGCATCTAAGCGATGGGAGTGCCCTTGCGGTAATCACAGCTAGCGTTATCAAAAGGACTTCCACAGCCCTGCGAGTTATCATGCTCAACGAACCGAACAGGCAAGTTGAAGAAACATCGAGGAATCTCTCCCCAAACAAGGTTATCAGTGTTAACTTCTTCATCATCCTTGCTGTTGAGCGCACAGTCGATAAGAGCCTTGTAGTAAGGCTCTCGATCACCAAGACCGAACGAAGCCATCTTCTCATAGATATCGGCATCGACTTCGGTCCACTCGCCCTCGCGAATGGGGTTGGGGTCGTTGCGCATGATGTACCAGCAGTACTCTTCACCATCCTTGAGAGGAAGCCATTGGCGACCTGTTGCGAAACCGCATTTCTCGCGGGAGTCGCTTGCGCCGGTGAGCTTATCGGCAACGAGGTAGAGCTTGCTGTTCTTCATAACGTCATTGGCAACCTTCTTCTGAATGTTGTTGGTGATGGAACCAAGAGTCATGCGGACAGCCTCGACATCGTCGTCGAGAAGGAACCAGCCGCCGTTGAAGAACTTGGCGATCTTGCTCTGGTATGTATCCCACTTGGGAGCGGGGAGGGAGTTGTACTCGTCTTCGTTTCGACCGCCGCCGGTGGCAATTCGGAGGGTGTCCTCGAGCTTAGTAGAAGCAGCCTTGAAGAGGTCTGCGAGACCGGCTGAGACGCTTGCGGCGCCGTTGTCCTCGTCGTCTGAGAGGGAGAGGCCGGACATGAGACCACCCAGAAGACCCAGACCGGCAGAGGCAGCAGTACCCTTTAGGAGTCATTGTCAGTAAAAAGTACAATCTTGCGACAGAATACGCTTACACCGGGTCCAGGAATGAGACCTCCTAGAGCATTACCCATAGTCGCAGCAGCAGCAAGCCATCCCTTCATGTTACCATGAGAATCTTCATTTCCGGCAAAGTCCTTGGTCATCTGATCAATCTTGAGACCGTTGATAAGGGTCTCTCTGGTTAATTGGCGATGCAACTCTGCAAACTTTCCGTGCATACCCTTGACAGCCTGGAAAGTCCAGTATGAGTTCTTACCGACGGGTGTTTTGCCATACTTGTCGAACTGCTCTTCACAGCCGATACCACCCATGGGGTTGCAAGATGTTCCAAGAAGAGAGCAGCCGCTAGCACCAGACTTTCCGTCAGTGCCTCCCATGACCTGGTCTTCCAAATTCTTGACCCAGTTGTTCTCGTGCTCTGTTAAGTTGGGAGTTAGTATTTGTTCAGTGTATTAGCAAATGAGGGTTTCTTACCCCATTGGGACTTGATGAATAGCTCAAGACTAACACCAGCAGCTGTATCTTCCCAGAGTTTATCGACGCCTTCGGAGGTTCTCAGATCCCATCCTTTACATAACGTGTCCTTGTTGTCTAGGACATCATCGCGCTTGGTGAAGAGAGGAGAGGCCTCTGCCACAGCAGTAAGGGCCAAAAGAGCAGTAGCAGTCTTCATGGCTCGAATGTGAATTGAAACTTATTGTTAACGAGTGACTGTCAATGTAAAGAATGTCGATGAAGACTGATCTCATGCCTTGACTGAGCAGGGCAGATTATATATACTTGATACATGGCTCAACTCCCACATCATGGACTCGTCAGATTATGATGGAAACCGGTGCCGTGCAGAGCTTGGCAGTTGAAGGAACGTTTTGGCGAGATGAAGCCTTGGCATCGCATGAGTTTTTGTAAGTTAATTAAGGACTTTTGCGGCGTATGGAAGGATTCTGAAGGATTCAATGGCTTGGTCTAAGCTTGCTATCGCTGGGGTATAGGCGTATAAGGCTATAGGGCGACGATTTAGGCGGGGATAAACGGAGATAGCGTGGCTATCACAATAACAAGAAGACATGGATCCGCAGTGTTGTAAGTTGATGGACGATCCTCCTTTACTACCCCCAGCTTTTCAGTATCCATTTATAGGGCCCCAGGCGACCGATGGATGGCTTTACAAATCGAAACTCATTCCTATGAGCTTTGAAAAGGGGGCAGAGAGCCCCCTTTCCCAGAGATCACTACGTCCGCATCTTGGCTGATCAGCGTAATTAAGCATCAACAAACTTGTTAGAATATGCCTTGATTGTTTCACGACAAAAGAAATCTTAACAGTCAAGATGATACAGCCAAGACACTAAAGAACGCCTAGCACAGCCCTAAAAGACTGTCAGCAACAAGTGCACAAGTCAAAGAGGGGCATCCAGTTTTGAATGGCGAGCTGGCCTATGATCGTCCCACGATGTTTATATCTGAAACTCCATCCGGCAGATGCGTGAGGTGTAATATCGGCTCTTGTCTTGGCGGAAAAGCATAGCCCACCAAAGCTGATTGTGGATCATATTTCCAAGGAACGGCTGTTTCCGCTCGCTGCGGGAGTAAAGAAACCTCCGAATTTCCGATGATTACTATTAAAGTAAGTAAGCTTGTCATTTAACGTTGTAGTTTGGTTTGGATTGAGTCATTGATTTGTTAATCGATGTAACATATTGAGTGGGATTAAGGAACGTCGGCATGCTCAGCCTTACTTGGCGCTTCCTTCAGCTCCATCTTTCTATTGGTTGTCAGCTTCGGATGGGTCAGCTTCTAAGCGCTCGTTGTTACCCTATAACGGCACTACAATATCTTGAATTAGAAAGCAATATTGCTTATGATAGTGGTAATGTTTCTTCAAGATATAATAATAGAGGCCGCTGGTCGTGGGGGCTGTTTATGCTGCTTGTCTACCCAGGAATTGGAATGAGCTTTCAAGGAAGATTAAAATTCTCTCAAGTTTGAGTTAACATGGGATAGCAAGACCAAACGATTGCTTCAACTACTTGCAAAATATACCATCAGTACATTAGAAGCCTCAAATACAAATGATTATCAGAACTGTAAAGTTTTCAAGTTGAGTCCAAGGTGAATGAATTCTGAAGCAGCTGATTCTATTGAACCTCGGTTACGTGATGGAAGAGACCATCACGCCACGAACTGATCTCCCGCGGGACCCGGCAAACATGCTATTTCTGCCACAATCAAAGAGCATGCAGCTGATCTAACTTCGACCAACTGCCTAAAAACAAATACAGTCAAGACAGAAATGGTACTCGAGACCTCAAATAGAACATCACAGAACAGACGGCGGCAAAATGTCCTGGCGCAGAGAAACTATCGTATGTTATCAGCGGCATATTCGATCCATGTGGCTGACTGATTACAATAATAGGCGCGCGTCAAAGGGAAAGGAAGAGGATGCTGGAACACCTAGCTGTCTCTAGCCTTCTTTTGCCAGCTACCCCGGGAGGTTCGTGCATGGAATCTGGGGTACTGGCCTCGCTGCGGAGTGATAGAGACCCGATCGTTTCAACTCAGTTGACTGTCCGCCCTGCTGAGAGCTTACACTCTCTGGATATTACACCAGGATTTACCGCCTCCGACTTCTTCGCTTGTATTGGTTCATGCCCTGAGAGGGAACGTCACACCTTCTTTTCGTTAATGACGAAGGAGTTGTTCGGTATTCGGGACATTATTAAATATGGTCTCATATTCAAGGGATACCCAGTCAGCTCTTCGCTTTACAACAACGCTATGTTACTTCCGATGAATGAATGGTTACATGTCCTTCGGCAAAGCCTAGGTGACTTTGACTTGAGAGCAGTCATAAAAGCTGGTATCAGCGTTCTTGGAAAGCTGAATATCCCTGCAGGACACAACTCCAGGATTCACGAGATAGTCGCCTCCCCTTTCTGCCGTCCACTACCCGACTATATAATCCTATGTCGAATTTCATTCGTATCTGCTGTGTCCATGAATGCACGGCATCTAAGAATCCCATGGCACGATCTAATATCATTCGAGTCTAAATCACCTTTTGGGCGACGCGAAGACCAGCTCATGATCATGAATACTTTGGAAGATGGAATCGAGAACATGGATCATGTTACAAATAGTCAATTGGGCTCTGTCGGCTATTTCGAGGACATAAAGCCTGATCTTGTGCCAACAATGGCGCAACTCACGATCCCTCATCATCCAACGTTGGACACCATTCCATGGCCGGGCTTTCGTTCCAGAGTTATCACTGCGGTACACGCAAATCCCCCTTTAATTGACAGAGAGGACTTCTGCCTTGACTTACTCAACGACGGTCTTCGATGTTGGGGCTTTGCCAATGGCACTTCTTTACCCACTGCAGCACCTTGGGATGCTCAGAACTGGGAAGCAGCCCCATGGTTTCTCGAGAAATGGGAGCATATCACTGGTGGGAGAGATGGGGATGAGTGGAAGATAAGTGCTCGGTGGTGGTCTATGGGTGCCAGGACGAGTATATAAGATACCATGACCAGTTACTATCGTAATAACATTCCATATTTTGACAAATATGGTAAAGTATCGGATTGTATCCCGATAATTGCTCTTGAGCGTGACTTTCAGTGGATCCTTGCACACAAATCTCAACCCCATTGACGCCAAGATCTGTTGTCAACGTTTCCTGCATTAGTGTAAAATGCTCATGACAAGTGTCACGCTATGCATATAACGTTTGCTGCATGAACCGCGGCAATGGTACTCCAGAGTCGTGTTTGTTCTCCATGGTTAGAAAGTCGAAAGATTATTTCGGTCCGATTGCTCCACTCAATAGAGTCGCATGATCCGATGAAACGTGTTGGTTGGGATTAACATACTGCAACCAACAGCCTCTGAAGATCTATGCCGAGGTATATATTAGACGAGGCTGGCTATATATTACAGAGATATCTTTGTTTTATGCATTCATAAACTCATATACTTTCAAATCCAACACATTTATCATGCAGGCATTTCAGTACGGCGGTCCAGAATCGCCATTTCAGCTTCAAACCCTTCCTATTCCTGAGCCTAAAGAAGGCCAAGCTCTGATCTCTGTAAAGGCTGCTGGTCTTTGCCATACAGACGCACACTATGTTAATGGCCATGGCATCTCAATGCTCGGTTCTCTTCCCATCACCCTTGGACACGAAGTAGCCGGAACTGTCGTCAAACTCGGATCAGGCGAATCTCCAGTCCAAGTCGGTGATCGCGTGGTCGTAGCTCTAGTAGCTCATCCTGTCGAGAAGGCTACTCGTGCTACAACGATTGGTCTCGGCTATGACGGAGGTTACGGAGAATTCGCGATAGCTCATTATGAGCATTTGGTCAAAATTCCGGATGGTGTGACTTTTCCTCAAGCAGCTGTTGCTACGGATTCTATTTCTTCAGCGTATCACGCTGCAGTGGTGACCGCAGGAGTCAAAGAGTCGACGACGGTTGGAATCATTGGAGTCGGAGGTCTTGGACTCAATGCTGTTGCGATTTCCGTGCTACAAGGCGCTAAAGTCTATGGAATTGATGTCAACGAAGCCAAATACGAAGATGCAAAACGTTTGGGTGCAGTCGCATGCGGCTCAAATCTCGCCAGTTTCCCTGATGTCGCCTTCGATGCCGTTATCGACTTTGTTGGATCCACGGCAACAATCTCCGCAGGTGTCGCAGCGGTGAAGAAGGGTGGAACAGTTGTCATGGTGGGTCTCAATGGAAGTAATGTGGAGGTGTCGTCGTTGTTGTTAGTGACAAAGAGTGTCAGTCTTCGAGGATCATTTGGTGCGTCAAAGGAAGAGTTGGTCGAGGTTTTAAAGTTAATTGCTTCTGGTAAAATCACACCGAAACTGACCGAGATACCGTTTTGGGATGTACCGAAGGGATTGGAGGATATAAAGAATAACAAGGTTGAGGGTCGCTTGTTTGTCCGCCCTAGTTTGGAATAGTGGCGTTATTGGTTTATTCAACGATAGTGTTTTCTTTTGATATTGTGCTATTTCTACTCCAAGAAGACTACTTCTTCGTGATATTGATGAGTGTATTTTCGGATTCTTGGGAGAACTCGATATGAACAGGGCTATGGGAACGCAAGTTGTACTTTTGATGTTGAACATCCACCACTCTTTGTAAGAGCATCGCCATCCCCCCCGTAGAGACTAATATTTGACCAGCATTTCACATACTCTAAAAGAACAACAACCTGCAGCTTAGGGAATAACATCTACCAACGATTGCCCAAAGTTATGCATAAGTTTAGGTAGACTTGAGCAATTCTTATGAAGACTATACCCTGCAACATTTGCACATTGAAAAGAACTCTCATCCGGCAGGGACTTGACAAACACAATGTGACCAACAATCATTTTATCGTCTTCACTCTAGATAGAAAAAAAATGCTGATGCCAGCTCTCAAGCTAAGAAATAACCGAAACCCATTTAACCCTCGTTCTTACAGTTCGTGCAGTAGTCCATGACTACCTTACACGAGTTGGACAGCTCGATATGTCCACACATCCAGATATTATCGTTCTGCTTGGCATTCTCGCGACTGGGTGATTGTTAGTCAATGTTTCGTAGCTTATGTAACAAGGTGAGAACTTACGCTTCCTTGATGAGCTTTCCGCTCATACCAATACCGTAGTCATCACAGCTGAACTTGGCAATACAAGCAGCCTGACCAAAAGACGCAGCTGCAAGGATACCCTTTTTGGAGCGGCTGTAACGTGTTGTATAGCCAGTGTAGATAGTATCATCATCGAACTCTCCAATGGCACGATCGCATGCATCTCCAAGACCAGACTTCGAAAGACCATCACTAGTACCGCACTGACCGCCTCCATCATTATCGACATGAGTCTGTGTAGGAACAGGCGTCGCAATAGTCTTGGATGGGCCAATACCGTTCGACATGGTGATCTTGATACCAGTGTACACTTCACCATATGCAAGAGTGTAAGACTGCCAGACGACAACAGTACCGTCAAAGGTCTGGGTGAGAGGTTCTTGGATGGGAGCTTGGGTAGGTGCTGGTGCTTCGGTGGTGGGGTGGACGGTGCCGGGGAATGCAGTGTAATCTTCACAGTTGCCATCGATCAAGGATGCTGATGTGATGTATTGCTTGCCGTCGATAGTGGTTGAGCATTGACAGTAGGGGTTAGCGACGCGGGGACCGCCAAAGACGTTGCAGGGGTAGTAGGTACGGAATGGGGCGTCGGAAGTGATGGTGCTGGAGGTATCGTCAGATGAGGGACGGGTGGTTGTGAGAAGAGTGCTAGGAATGGTAGTTGCGGGGGCTGAAGTGTCAATCTCAGTCTTGTCCGCAGTGATCTCATCGGCTGTGCTAGTCTCCCTAACTGTGTTGGAAGTCTGCTGAGCAGAAGTATCTTGGACAGAAGTCTCAGCAGCGGATGTGTGATGAGCAGAGGTGCCGGCTGCAGTGGTCGACTCGGGGCCATCTCCAGTGGTAGTAGCCTCAGAAGAAGTAGGCTTCTCAGTGCCAGTCTCAGCAGCTCCGGATGTAGTCTCAGCAGCAGCTGTTGTAGTCTCAGCAGCAGCTGTTGTGCCACCATTGACGAGAGGAGGAAGTGGAGGGGTAGTTGTGGGCTGAGTGTTGGAAGCGGCGGCAAGGCTGGTAGTCTCTCGAATACTACAAGCCCCGGTGCTTGTCTCAGTAGTCTGAGTAGTCTCCGTAGTAGACGCCTCAGTAGAGGTAGGCTTCTCGGTGGTACTTTGCTCAGTCTTGGACTCTTCTTCCTTGGTAGACTCCTTTTTCTCAGTCTTGGACTTGTTCTCTTCTTCCTCTTCGCTCTGCTCCTTGAGATCGTTACTATTGTTGGTCAAAGTGCCAACGATGGGAGTAACACCATCAACGACACCACCAGTGATCTTGCCAGTGACATCTTCAAGGTTAGAAACGACACAAGACAGAGTGTTGATGACGTTAGAGACAATGTCAAGAAGACCGCGTCTGCGTCGGCGCTTACCGGGGCAGCCACCAGATTCAGAGCCACCAAGGTCTTTGATAGCGCCCTTAACACCATCAATCAAGTTGTTTACCTGGTTCAATGTGTCTGTCTTGAGACCATCAGGGTTGTTGGTCCAAGCGACGATGATGGGGATGATATTGTCGACCTTGGAGTTGTACTCTGAGGCAGTGCTCTGGGCCAGAGAAGCAGCAGCAGTGGCATCTTGGGGAGGGGCAGTAACAGGGGAAGAAGGCCTCTCGGTGGTACTTGGGGGGTTGTTCACAGGTACTGTAGTGCTGGGAGCATCGGGCTTGTTCTCGGTGGTGGTCTGGGGAGGGGGAATAGCAGCACTGCTGGTTTGGGTGTCGGTGTTGGGAGGAGGGACGTCAGCAGTAGAAGTTGTGTCAACTACAGGCTCAGCCTTAGTGGTGGTACCGGGGGCTGGAACATCCGTAGTGGTATCAACGGGCTGGACCGCATCGGTAGTAGTCTCAGTTCCAGCAGGAGGAGCCTGAGTGTTGGTAGTGGTATCAATCACTGGCTCGTTGGTAGTTGTCTCAGTACCAGCGGGAGGTGGAACAATAGTATTAACTGTTGTGTCGGGACCAGGAGTACCGGGAGTGTTGATAGGATTCTTGGTATCAGTTCCAACAGGAGGAATCCAGTTGGAGGTAGTAGTGGGAACATTGACCACCGGAGCATCAGTAGTGCTCTGGGTATCAGCATGGTTTGTTGTCTCAGTATCAACAGGCTCAATTTTGGCGCTGGTTGTATCAACAATCTGACCAGTAGTAGTGGGATCATGAATCACAGGAGGTGGAGTGTTGGTAGTTGTGTCAACAACAATAGTGCTCGGGTTTGGTGTAGTGTCAGTGTTAACAAAGTGAGCATCTGAGCTAGTGATCGGAATAATAGGAGGAATGACGCTGGTGGTCTCAGTGTTGACATCGCGCTCATTAAGTTGGTAAAAGTTATAAGGAATGGCAGAAGTAAACTGAGCTCCGAAAGACAAAAGAAGGAAACCGACGCCAAGTGGCATGGGACTGTCTGTAGGGCGCAACATAATGAATGAAGAAGCTAACCCGTAGCTAGAGACCAAAGATTGAAGATAGTCGAATTGTGTGCTAAAGAGTGTGTCTAGGGAACGAAAGACTTTAAGTAAAGCTAGAAGGTAAGAAGACGTTTAAGCACTGCCAGTTGAGTGCCATAACCAAGCTTCTAAGTGGACGTGATGAATGAATGTCAGATAATCTGAACTAATAGACAGCTCCATAATTCTAAATTACAGGGCCGCATGGATCGATCCTTCGGAGACATTCTTGTGCCAAAACACGGGGAGTTAATTCTTGAGCCCATACTAAGAATAAGGCTGACACGGCATTGTCTTCCGAGCATTGCGTGGCTGATCGAATCGTTAATTTCGACACTCCTTAATCTCCATCCTGCGAATCCTGATAGGGCTACCAGGTGCCGTTTATCGGAGACAGTTAGTGGATGTCTTAGTGGCATTCTAGGGCTGAGTATGCTCCACTGTTGTAAACAATGCGTAAAACGACCTGTAAGAGATCATGAGGAAGAAGGTTTGCTTATTTTTCAAGGTTTATCATCAAGGATTCATCATGTATTGTAGTATTTTACAGGATTCAGCATATGTCAGAGTCGCAATAGGATCTCTCGTAAGCACAATCATCACGGTAAATAGACGATCGCAATACTACACAGCCATCCAAGCCTCATCCGGTTCCTGACATGCAAGGACTCGGCACCTGAAATCTCACTGCATGTTTTCACTAAAATCTCATCACTTGGCATCCGGAAGAGACGGGAAGAAGCGATTCGGCAGTTTTGCAGTGAACTTTGGTCTTGGTTCTCAATAGTTCAAGGCACTGGTCTCACTGTACAACGTGCCTTAACCTTGCATCTCGCGATCTGACCAGTCAGAAAAAGATGTCGACGCCACTATCAGCACTGTCAGCACTGTCAGCTTAGCCTTGTTTTATCGGCAGTAGTGGGGGATTGTCATCCGCTGCTGTTTCAAGTACAATGGAAATGAGATGATCTAATTAAACGGATTACGCCAGGGATTCAACATTGAATCCTTCCAAATCCATTATGTTTTGAGACGCCTTCTATTACTTGCGACCAAGTTTAACTAGAAGTTGTCATTAAATAAATGCACTTCCCAGGACATTTCCAGTGACCTTACTGGCGCTAGGTCTCAATTTTCTTCCTTACTCTCTTTTGATAGTCACTCATTCATTCAGCGACGATGCTTTTCTCAAGTCGCTTTACTCTTGCCCTCGGGGCTATTCTTTCTTTCATTACTCAAGCTATTGCCTATCCTACCTTCATTGAAGAGTGGCAAATCTTTGCAAGATGGGAGTCTATGACTAACTCCATCGCCGAGGCTGATGTCCCTGAGATCACTGATCTTACAGTGGGTGAATGGAGCAATCCTGACAAGAAACTTACTTGGATGTGCTACACGCTCAACTCCCAGGGAAACCTCATTCCTCCTGAGGGTGGTACTGTCGTTATAGACAAAGCAGAACTTTCTTGGACTGATGAAAACAACGAGGAGCAGAAGCAAATCGTTGTTAGCAAGCGCAGTAGCATGACTGCTGACGGAAAGGCTGTCATGTTCGGTGCCAAGCTCCAGAAGGGTCTTGATCACCCCAATATTCTCCCCATTTACCACTACGTCTATGGCAAGGGCGGCAGACGAGACTACGGCTTTGCTATCATGCCTTTGGTTGAAGAGGGCTCTGTGGCATCAAACTTGGACAAGTACAATGGCCAGGCTGCTGTCAACGCTGCTTTCAAGCAGATGCTCAGCGCCGTTTCTGCAGTTTCCGGCGCTGGTATTATTCACCACGATCTTAAGCCTGAGAACTTCCTCAAAGATGGTGATACCATTAAGCTCATGGACTTTGATCAATCTCGGCAGGTTGCTTCTTCTCTCCAAATGGATGTCGGAACTCCTTCCTACACTGCACCCGGTGCGTACCTCAGACTATTTCTATAAACTCCGTGCTAACAAATCTCTAGAAATCATCATTGGAACTGATCACACCACCAAGGCCGACACCTTCTCTCTGGCCATGGCTTTCCTCGTCATGTCTGAATCTGATCTGCGGAACGAAGATACCCGATTCCAGCTTTGGAAAGATCTCATTGAGCCCACTAAGGGACATTACCAGGACATTACAGCTGCCGAGGTTGAGAGGATCCTTGGAGATCGAAACTATGGTGTTTTCAATGGTAACGATGGTCTGCTCAGGGTCATTGCTAAGGCCATGTGTAGTGAGTCTGAGCGCTACTCTCCTAGCGACTTTGAGGCAGCTTTCAACGGTGCTACATAAAGGTACTCTGGCTAGTACAGAACGGGGAGGTTAGATGGGAGAAGAGGCACCGGTAGACGGTTAATGTATTTAAATCCATCTACAAGAAGATTATCTAGAATTTTTGTTTAAATGCAAACTGATGAGTGTAACATACCGCCACCACCAACTCGGTTTGTGATCACAGCATGCATCGAAGTGGCAAAACCACCACCATTCCATCCATCCAAATAATATTCTGAGATGGCTAATTGTGTCTGAGAATTACCAAAATGTAAATCACTATCTACACTCATTCAAGCGCCATCCTGTCTTTCTTACAACTCGATAGCCTCCTCCAAACTCTCAATCGTCACATCCTTCTGAGATGAGACTTGAAGCTGTAAAGCGTCAGCAATGGCTTGAACCAAGGTACAATCAATCTTACCAGACGGACAGTTTTAAAGCCTTCTTCTTGAGCATACCGAGTCAAGTCCCTGTTCATGCGAACTTGAACACGTGTGGTCTTGACAGAAGTTGTCGCAGGGAAACGTGTCCAGAACAAGATGACGGCGCCAGATCCAGGGAGACGATAGAAGGCGAATTTTCTTGTCGTAGGTTCTTCAAAGTATTGAGAGAGAAATTCACGTGCTACTTTTCTGTTCAAATCGGCGAATTCGATGATGCCCTCTTCATGGTCAACGGTCTGGAGATTGGTGAGTGATTTGTTCATTGGAGGGTAGTCTGTTTTACCATCTGTAAGAGATCGCCGTCTTGCAAGTCTTTTAGAGCTGCGGTGCTGCGATCATCGAGATCATAGCTTGGTACAGGTCCTGGCTGATCCTTAGTAGAGGGGATGTTAATTGTTTGGCGTTCGTTTGATTCTGTTGGCATTTTGATGTATTTGTATGGTAGCGCTTAGTTGACTTGGTGAGAAGCAAGCTCTTGTTGACTGTAGGAATTAATGAGTGGTGTTGCTTAGCTCTTCAGTAGTCATTCACTAAAAAACTCCGATTAGTCAGAGTCCAGCTAAGCACTAAAAATAGCACGCCGAAGTCCTACAGTAGGACTTGTCGAATATGAACAGATATGCAGTATCGAGCAACAACGCTTGACTTGTTTATGCTTATTCCTTATATAATTAAACCTTGGATTACTCTTCAAGACACTTAGAAGCCACTTATGCAAAGTATCCGCTATGATTTCAGTTATCTAAGCTCATGATCATCGTTGCGCATGCAACTTACCCTGTAGTCGGCTGTGGTACGGTCCTCTTCGACACTAGCATTGTACAAAGACTTTTAGTAGTTTTGTTCAGTGCTGATGCTCAGTCATGTTACAGTTAAGAGCCAATGATGGAAGAAGAACGCCAGCCTTATATGGTACTTGATGTAATCTGACGTGGGCAGTGGCTGAAAGAGCTGCCTGAAGCCCTGGCATGCTTAACTCTGAAGCCTTACATTACTATGCATTACTAGGCTCCAATGCTATTCGACATGATGGAATAATCCTTGGCATTCAATCAGTGGTGCGGGGTTGTTAGAACAGATCTTCAGGTTATTATCACAGTCCAGTGTCGTAGAAACGTCTCAAATTTCTCCAAGTCAAATTCATAATCTTATCCGATGCAGGATCTCGTACACAGTCCAGATGAATACTTTCACTACCCCTGATTATCCATTCTCCTACGCTCTGTTCCCTCGTTTCGGTTCAAGAAGAACAAGGAGCCATGAGTCTTAATGGGTTAAATCATCATCCTTCGAATTGATCTCATTCCTACCAGTTGACGACGTGGTAACTCCATGATGCCCTTGTAGGTTCCTGTTGTAGGTCTCGAGTGATCGCCTTTGTGCGTCTGGAGGAGCATTGGCAAAGTTCTGTAATTGCTGAGGATGCAATGACTCGGGATTAATATTATTGTTAATAAGCATCTTTTTGGCAGCGGCAATCTTACTATAATACGATTAGTTATCTGCTCTCTGCTATGTAAGGCCACGATTGATCAGACTGATTTCTGGGTAGTACTCACTCATCAAGATCACTAGGACCCTCGATATGATTTTTTTGTGAACTCATTGGGAATTTGCAGTGATATTTGCTCAAAGAGTTAAGATGTGGTCTCGCGATGCTGGGAATGGGCGCTTTGTGATAAAGATGACGGATGTATTGATTACAGTTGGTGATCGAAGATGAGAAATTGTTTTATTTATAACCCCGCACTTCAGTTGTCTAGCTGCGATGCTTTATCATCTGACATTGTGTGGCGAAGCACATGTTACATGAGGCTTATGTGTAAGAGATTGTTGGAAGTGGGTGTGCAGAAGGACGAGGTGTGTATGTATGCGTGTGAGCTAGCTAGGGCCGCAGGGTCAGGCTAGAAGAGAAGTTGGGGGCCTGAGGCCACAACTTCAACAGAGATCATATGCAAGGTCGGACGCTTCAGTTCAAGTTTCGAAGTAGGTAGATGCGAGCTTTGCTCACTGTCATTTGGCGACGTGTTTATTATCATGATAACAAAAAATTATTAATACAGTGAAAGAATTGAAATAGTCCCTCGTCTCCGCCAAAGCCTGACTTTCAACACACCCCAGAAGCTCCCACTAACTCCCCTGAGATTCACCGACTTATTCAACACTGAGGCTCGTCTAGTAGGCCATGCTTTGTGATAGCAACTCCACTGCTCGTATCGATCTCGACATACGACTGATCAGGGATCGACTGAGTCTTGAACGAGTACTGCGAAACTTTCTCGCCATGCTGGACACCAATCGTTCCATCACCACCCTTGGCCGTGGTTTGATAGTAAATAAAAGTAGCCAGTCCGGGGTGATCTTCGTAGAAACTGATTGTGAAGTGATAATAGCGTGAAGTGTCTTGGTACCGCGTTGTGATGTATTCCACAGTGAATGTCCGACCCCTCTCTGTCTCGTAAACGTCATATACAATCTGCTGACCACTTCCGTCAATGCACACAAGATCCGTCCAGTAACCAGCAATAGACACTGATGGAATCTCGGTAGAAGGTAGTGCATAGTTGGTCCAGCGGTTGGACCCTCCGTAGAGAGATATGACACCGTTTGTGGTCACGTAAACAGTATTTTGGTAATCGCCATATATTCCTACAGCGAACGGAAGGGTGATGGCTTTGTATTCATCGTCGACGCTGTTCCATAGCATGGTTGGATTGGGCAGAGTTGCAGTTGGAACTCGGTGTGGGTCACAAGCAGAATGTGTAGAAGTCTGTTCGGCTGTAGTGGTTTCACTACTGGCTGTCTCAGTTGTTAAAGTTGCCTCATCACTGGTGGTAGGAGTAGTTTCAGTAGTCCCATCGTGAGTTGTAATGGTAGTATCAGACCCCAAGGTAGCATGTCCAGTTGTTGTTGTCGTGTCCACTGCAGCGGTGGTAGTTCCGGTGTTGGTGGTCGTCTCATCCGTTACAGTAGTTGTCCCGGTACCCATGGTAAGGGTGGTGTAGGTGGCCCCATTGTCAGTTAAAGTGGTTGTCTCTGTGTCGAGGGTGGCTTGGCCTGTGGTTGTAGTATCGCTAACAGCAGTGATGGCTGTTGTAGTGAGGGTACCCGTGTCATCTGCCGTAGTAGTCACTGTTTCATCAGTTGTGGTAGCAGTAGTCTCAACAGCCGTGGTGGTTCCAGTGCCGGTAACTAATCCATCGATTGTAGCCTCAGTTGTTGTCCCATCAGTGGACGTAGCACTTTCAGAACGACTGGAAGCATTACCGGTGGTGGTCTCGCCTGTTGCGGTAGCGGCCGACCTATCATCTGATGAGGTAGCAGTATCAAGACCAGTATTTGTGTCGGTGGCAGTTTCTGTCTCACCAGATGTTGCTGTGCCCTCTAACGTAGTCGTAGTTCCACTGAGGTCCGTTGCAGCAGCAGAATCGGAGGCGGTATTAGTTGCAGTGCTGCCAGTTGTGTCTTCACTTGCAGTAGCAGTGTTGACGACGGTATTGGTGCTTGTAACAGTGGAAGTACCACTAGTTGGGACAGTTGCGGTGTTTGAGAGTGTCTCAGATGTCGCCGTATCGGTACCTATCTTGCCACTCGCAGTGGTAGTTGCGGTGTCGGTGATGGTTTGGCCAGACATTGTCTTGCTTGTTTCGGTTTCGGTACCAGTGTCGACCCCATCGTCTGTTGAGGCAGTTATAACAGTCGATAGCGTTTCCGTTCCGAACTTAACCGTTACCGACTCTGAGGAGAATGAGGCGGAGGTTGGAATGGCAATCGATTGGGAAACCGTGGTGGAGAGACCGGAAACTATGATCGGTACATGTTAGCATAAACCAGAGAGGATATCTGTATCATTCTTCAAACTTACCAGCTACAGAGGAACGAGAACGAGGTTTGCAGGGGCTTGCGAGAATGGATTCGGCCAGCAGAATGCTGAAGGCCAGAGAAAGCAACATCTTGGAAAGCATGGTTTCTAACGAGCGACAAAGTTCTTAAAGAGTGACAATTGAGAAACGAGTGACTGAGTCCACCGCGAGATGCCTGAGTTGACGTCTCGGTGATGGAGTAGTGGATAACACTGTCGAAGATTATATAGACATTTCCTCGGTACCCATTCACTAACACAACCGATCATGTTACACATCACAATCCGTGCCATCTCGTCTTGTTTGAGTACTGGTAAGCTCTGGACGAATGATAGCTGAATATCCACGTTTTGATGAAATCGATAGTCTGCTACTAGCCTGCGTCCCGCTTCCAAAAGCCTATCGTAAAAAGACTAAATGACAAAACTGTTGGCTCTAACCAGTTAATTTCCACAAGCTCAATGACATGACTAGTGACTGAGATGTTTATGTTGTTTACGCTTATCTTGGTGTTTGCGTCAGACCATATAAGCGAGCTTGCTACGGCTCTAAAAGACTTTAGGGCTTCAGGCCAGGGGGTGGCGTTCCGTGTATAGGAGGTAAGTGCTGGATTTAGTATCAATCAGCAATAGCGGGAAAAAAGCAGGGAATAGACTAAGTGGATATTTGTTGCCGGTGTAACTTGAGACGATTCCAGACCTCGTCCATTTTGTCAGACATAGCTCCGCCCCTTCAGCTTGTTGCGTCATGTTTGCTGTATAATGATGATCTAGGTGGCCTTCGAGCTTCATGCACCTTGGAAGTTATATAAGGTCTTTTCTTGTTACAGGATGTAATGTCAATATGTAAATCCAAATAGCAATGTGCTTTAGTGGAGATCTTAAACCAGTATACCAAACATTAAGAGTAGACTTTCCATCCATAACAACAGCTGCAAAATGCGTTTGTAACTTCAGAAATAAGAAATGTTGAATGACACTCGGCTTTGCGACGGAAAGCTTAATATCGATTGAACTCAGCCAGCCACCAAGAGCCAAAGCACCTGTGGCTTTGTAGCGCCCCCTATATGATCCAAATTAAATCGTACGTCGGTAATAAATCATGCAAGCTTTCCGTTCACTATGAGGTACACTAACATGGATGATCTAGATGAGCGCTGGACATATTGAACCCAGTGGCTGAGTTGACCCAGCTGAAACTGATATTTACTTTTCTTTCCATTCACCGGGAAGTTGGGACTGCCCAGACCTGCTGCAATTCAAAATTGGTCAGTCCAAAGAGAGAATCTAGACTCGTGGGTTGTTGCATGAGCTCAATTGCCTCAGCCTATCAAGTCCTTGAAATACGCCAAGGCGGTGGCATAGAGGAAACGCCACCAACAGAATCAACGCAGCAAACGGAGAGAGCAACCATACATATGCATTCAAAATCAATATTGTTACCAGTGAAACAATAGCAGTGAGTTAGACATGAATATGAATAACGAAAACCATGCTGCTTACCGCCAGTTGAAGACTATTTCTGGGACAGGTTCAAAGCCGAGCCTCCGCGGAGGTCTTCCCTATATCCGCCGACATCGGAACAGCCCAGATGAGATATTTGCGTCAAATTCCACCTGTGAATTTGTAAGAAAATTCTTTCTATGGAAAAGGGCTCAAACTCAAGCACTTAGTTCGTCTGTTGAGACGAGGCAATAAATCCATATATTATGGAAATCAATGGTAAATTATCTAGGGTCACCAGAGAGAGCAATTCAAAAAAACTCTGTTCATAAAACGATTTCTAATTCATGTGTATATCGTGTAATCATGTACGCTCACTTCAAAATTAAGAAGCGTACTCAAAAATGGCCTTGATCTCCTCAATTGACATCTTCTTCTCCAAAGCAAGCTGAAGCTGAATACGAGCCTTGGAGGGGTTAAGATAACCAGCTCCGATACCAAAAGATCGCTCCTGCACATATCCCCAAGCGGTACGTCGGCTAACAACAACGGGAATCTCAGTCTCGTTGAGAACCTTCTTGATCTCATCAACGGCCTTATCGGGCCAACCTCCAGCACCAAGACCAGCTAGAACGATACCCTCAGCTCCGTTCTCAATAGCCTCTTGGAAAAGCTTGGGGTCGGTCTCTTGGTGGCCGTAGAGAATGTCGACTTGAGGGAGAGCCTTCTTGGTTGAGCTGGTGCTGATGTTGAAGTAGTGGTGGCCGAGGGGTCGAGCGGCGGGGTACCAGAAGATAGGCTCGACGTTCTCAAATGCGCCGAGATAACCTTGGTCTTCGGCCTTGAAAGTATCGAGAGAGTTGGCGTGAGACTTGACTGTGAATCGCGCAGAAGCAATCTTATCGTTTAGAACGATCATTGCTCCTCGGTTCTCGGCGCTCTTGCTGCTAGCCAATCTGACAGCGGAGAGAAGGTTGATAGGACCATCGGCGCTAATAGCGGTAGCAGGGCGCATTGAACCAACCATGACAACAGGCTTCTCACTCTGAACAGTAAGATCCAAGAAGAAAGAAGACTCCTCGAGGGTATCAGTGCCATGAGTAACGACAACACCCTGCATATAAGGGCTATTGAGATCACTCTGAATTCGATGCGCCAAATTCGTCAGAATAGTAGAGTTGATATCCCCACTATCGACATTGGCGATCTGCACGCCCCGAACATTGGAAACGTTGCACAATTGGGGTACAGCGTCGATCAATGTCTTGATACCCAACGCGCCAGCCTTGTAGCCCGTTGTCTGATCGGAGGATCCTGCTTCACCAGCGATGGTACCTCCGGTTGCGAAGATGGTGATGTTGGGAAGACTGGCGTTGAAGCATGCAAAGTCGCTTACTGCCCGGGGAGACAACTGGGGTACTGAAGGGACGGGTGAGGCAAGGGCCGTGCCTACAAGGGTTGTGAGGGTGAACAGGGATTGGAGGGAGGGTGACATGATGGGCGGTCAGACTGGAGATGGTATCAAAAGAAGACTGAGAAGAAGAAGAAACGCACTCATGGTTGAATGGGATTTTTGAGATCTTTTATAGTCACGATAACTCAACATCTTGAGCAGGATATCTTAACCTCACCGAGATATGCGTGTAACCCACCGTGTTACCTTATCATTAGTTAACAGGTCCCATCGGATAGTAAGACTAGTTCGAGGATAGTAAGATAGCCAAGAGCTTAAAGAAAACAAGGTCAGACTAGAACAATTCCTTCTACGCCCTAATTACGTACTGTTGGATCTCCAGGTGATATTGATCATCCAAGGGCGAGCAGGGATACCAGGTTCTGCCAAGCTTTTAGTGTTGTAAGATGCTGCTTGATGAACACGCGGGGAAAGGTGAAGAATTGATTCACCTTGAATTAAAAAAAGGCAGTTATTTCCACTAATCTTTTTATAAAAAAACGTTTCATTGTTGATGGGTTTGAAACTTGTGAGATATCATTCAATGCTTGACATGTCTCATGCCAAGTGATAAACGATACATGTAGCAGCCCCATTCGGGTATAGTCATGTCGCTTTCTCCAAGCGGGGTGTAGCAGTCTCCAATTCCCTGCCGAGGCCAAGTCAAAGAGAGTCCCCACGAATTGGTTCTTTTCTCTTAACTAAAGACCAGACCTACGACGCTTGACTCGGTTTGTCTCGGTTTTCTTGCTTAACCTGACAAGTTACATTGCGGGACCTTTAAACTTTTCCTTTTTTTACTTGTCCTGACTCTGCTTATTATTTTTTCTTATCTTTTCGTTACCTCATCCCAAGCCAATTTACTCCCATTGCGGCACATCGACCCACGCACGTGCGCGATTATCATAATCTTGGTCTTATCCTCTCATTCCTTTCTTGTTTTTTTCTCCATACAGTGTATCCCATTGTCTTATCTCTATGTCCAACGATAACGATAATCCGCCCGCCAAGAGGACGCAGGTACCTAGGGCTTGTCAGCGATGCAAGACCCTCCGCAGAGGATGTAATGAGTATCGGCCCTGCAGACGCTGTGTGGATGCTGGTCTAGGAGATCGCTGTATCGGGCAAACGGGGACTCCGAGTCTTCTGAATCTCACGCTGCAGCCTATTCACGGCCACTACCCAGGTCATTTGCATGGACCTGTTGATGCACTTCATAAACTCACTCAACTTGTACCAAGTCAAGTACTAGATCATTGTGTTGAGCGCTTCTTTACACGACTTTATCCGACTATTCCTATCCTCACACGCGATTATGTCGTGCATCTCAGATCAGCGTCATTAACGTCGCCTGAATGGAGACTTGAGGCTTATTCAGTCCTTGTCGCCATGTGCGCACAGGTACTTCTGCAGACCGAAGAGCCAGAGAATCTTTTGTCTCAAGGGATCATCGCTGAAAACAATGCGACGTATGGATCAATGATAGTGGATCAAGTCGTAACCGTCCATCAATCAATTCCCCGCAACACAAAGCCGAGCCTCAATCAATGTCTTCTCGCATTCTTTCTCTACGCATGCCAAGCACGATTATCACATCACAGCCAAACATTCCTATTTCTTCGCGAAGCAACAACATTATTCTGTTTACTACGACTTGACGATATGGACCATTCCGCAAAAGCATTAGCACACCGACTATTCTGGGTCCTTGTCGTATCAGAGCGATCCCACGCGATCCGATATCGCCGCCCCATAACATTACAAATAACCGACGAGGCCCCAGAAATCGACATGAACGATCCTTCATTGTCTGGATTCTGGAGTCTTTCGGCGCTTTTCAGGCCGATTGACACTTCGTTTGTTGCTTTGTTGAATCAAGAGCGTTTTGCCATCACACCGCCACTTTCATCTCTTGATTTTGTTGAGACGGCTGTGAATACAGCTATAAAACCAGAGTTGCAACTTCACGAAACGCAAAAGGCGAATTTGAGAATTACACAGCTTTGGTTGAGGATGATTGTGTGGAAACTTCGGCTTCGACTGGGTCATTTGAGTGAAAACGCTCAGAAGCACAGTCTAACTTATCAATATCCTCTAGTTGTCGCTAAAGACCTTACTCTTTCAACACGAGATCTTTCAATCGATAGTATAAAGATCCATGGTATTGGAGTAACTGAGAAGCTCTACGACATTGTCTCGGCAGTGGTGGATGTTCTGGCACGAGTTCCAGTCACGCCTTCGAGTCCTCAAGGTCTTGCCATGGGCACTTCACCTGAAGATGACTTACTATATATACGGAACCTCATAACCAAGTTGCCGGGAGGTGCATCCACTTATGAGCCGCTTCTGGAAAAGCACATTCAACAAGCGCTTCCGAGTCCCGGGCCTAGCGTGGCACATAGTAGTCCAACAATACCTCGAGTAAATTCATAATAAACGAACTATCCGTATATCAAACTATCCACGACTACATACTAAGATTACATAATATTTTGTACCTTTAAGACTACATCAATACCGACAGTACATACACCCCATTGATTTACTGCACTTCCTTATCGTCGGTCAACTTCTTATCAGAATTGACGGCATGAGAATAAGGATCGATCTGAGTCTTGGCGAACTTCCTCGCAGGAACACGCTTCTCAAACAAAACGTCCAACTCTGCATAAGTACGTCCCTTGGGCTCAGGAAGTCTGAAAAAGACCCAAATAGCAGAGAAAAGACAAGTCCCAGCCCAGAAGTAAGCGGTACGAGCTCCCCAGTTCCAAGCCGTCGATGAAAGCTGATAGTTTGTCATGACGTTGACAAAGATGTTGCTGGCGTTGTAAGCTGCGCGAGCCATGACGATCGTTTTGGCCTTAAGTCGTGTAGATGATAACTCAGAGATGAGAGAGTATGTAACGGGACCAACGGTAAAGTCGTAGACAAATGTGAAGAGAATGAGCATTCCTCCAATAGCCCAGACCGAACCATTATCCTTGGAAAACGAGAGGGAACCGACGATAATGAGGATGATGAGTTGAGTGCAGAGACCAGAGAAGTGAATCGTTCGTCGACCAACCTTGGCCATCAAGAACCAAGAGCCCATGGTTCCCACCATCCCAAGAGCATATTGACCCATCGACAATGAGAAGGAGTTACTTGCATCCATACCAGCTTGAGTAAGGAAGTAGGAAAAGTAACCCATGAGATTCTGGCCACCAAGAGTCTGGACAAGCCAAATGCCCACCACGATCTCTGTTCGGCGAAGATCAACACCCTTGAAACAATCCCTATACGTGATTCCCTCTTTCAGGTTCTTCTCCATCTCATTCGTATGCTCAATCATAGCAATCGTTTCATCGGCGTTGAAATTGGGTTGTTGGGGCGATGTAAGTCTCAGAAGCGACTTCTTGGCTGCAGCTCGGTTACCCTTCCTGACATGCCACCACGGCGATCTATCACCATGTTTGTCAGTCACATGCCCGAGGATGTTTTGATGCAACTCACTCGGGAGCGAAAATAACTCCGGCTAGGATTGGAACGGGCCAAACCCACTGCACTCCAAAGGGAATGCGGTATGCCCATTCATCTCCCCGTCCAACAGAGCCCTTGTTCACGGCGGCTGCGAAGAATTGACCTATAACCCAGCACATATTGATGAAGGTTGTTAAATACGGTCGCAGAACAACCGGTGCTACCTCGGATGCATATGCAGGAGTCACACTCTGGAACGCTCCCCAAGGGATACCTTGTTACATCAGCAAACGGCACAGTCGGTGGTCTGATAGTAAAGAAACTTACCGCAGAGAACTTCTCCAAGGACGAGAATTTTGACGTTTGGGGCGAAGAAAAGAACAAAGACAAAGGCGATCATGAGGACGAGAGATCCGACGGTTGTCATCTTGTAGCCATATCTGTCAGATGTCCAACCAGCGATGATTAAACCAATGATTTCGCCAGCGCGAGCACCATTGGATAACCCGGATTGCCAAGCTGCTGACACGGCATATTTCTCTTTCTCCGCATTCCATGTGCCGAACTTCTTGTTAAAGACGGGTGAAGCGTAGAGATTGCCCAGTAGAGCAAGATCATAGCCTTCCATGATGAGGGTCGTCGATAACAAAACAGACCATCCAATGGCTTTGGGGTACGTCTTAACAGCTTCCCAGAGAGTCATATGATGTTCAGCTTCAGCAGCGACTTTCGCTTCAGAGGCGAGAGCCTCAGGCGATACCGTCTCATCATGCTTCGCATCCATAGTCTTCTCGGTATAATGCTTAGACTCGGCCATTGTGCAGCGCGGTTGAAAAGATTAAGAGAAGAGATTGAAGTGGCGAGATGAAGATAATGAAGCCGAAAAAAAGAGAAGCAGGCCGGTCCTTTATATGCTTAACCGACCAATATACTCGCTACGCCAGGAACGAACAGCTGAGATGATGAAATTTTACTTTTTCATCCCCAGAATAAACATGCTCATCAGTAAATGTCAAGCATGGGGAAACCTGGGGCACATGAATTGAGTGTGTGGGGTGATAATCAATAACCAGGATTGGAGAACGCGTCTTAGCAACAGGAGACTCCGCCTGACTAGCGGAGTCTCCGTCGCTCTAGACACTGTTATAGGTTAGTGATCAATAATGCGGAGCAACTCCGTAAATTACAGGCTAAAGGCGGAATCTCCGCGCTTCGGTGGGAAACAAAGTTTGCCGACGCTCTGACATCGTTTTCCGGTGGCACAGGGTAAACGAGAGTTCGGATGATCTTTTCCCGGTAATGAAGATGAGGGATGCAACGTTCGATCTTACTTGCGGAGGGTCCGTTAAGAGAAAGATATGCTATCTCCACACTCAAGACGGAGTGAGTTCGTCCGAGGAGAAAAAGCAATTATTAAACAACTCATTTTCCCCCTCTTAAGAGTGCTCGGTCTATATCAGTTCGCTCTGACCTCTTTCTCCTCATCTCCCTTCTCTTCGCTACACCCTAAACATCAAACTCCTCCTATACAAACCTCATCAAATTCGCTAAGATGGGCTCTGTTGTATGGGATGATGAAAATCAATGGGTTGGAAAACAACCTTGGTGGAAAGCTGCATCTTTCTATCAAGTCTACCCAGCCAGCTTCAAAGACTCCAACGGCGATGGTTGGGGTGATCTTCCTGGTCTGATCTCCAAGCTTGACTATCTCAGCGACCTAGGCATCGACGTTGTCTGGGTCTCTCCCATTTTCGAAAGCCCTCAAAAAGACATGGGCTACGATGTTTCAGACTATCAGAAAATTTACGAACCCTATGGCAGCGTTGAAGATGTCGATATCTTAGTCCGAGAGTGTCATGCCCGAGGGCTGAAGATCGTCCTTGACCTCGTTGTTAATCACACATCAATAGAGCATGAGTGGTTTCAAGAGTCAAGATCTTCAAAGGGTAACCCAAAGAGAGATTGGTATATCTGGAAACCTGCGCGTTATGACGAAAACGGCATTCGACATCCACCTACGAATTGGAGAGGGTACTTCGCCTGTTCTACATGGACTTGGGACGAACATACTGAGGAGTATTACTTGCATCTTTATGCGCCTGATCAGCCTGATTTGAACTGGGACAATGAGGAGTGTCGAGAGGCTATTTATGAGAATACGATGCGCTTTTGGCTTGACCGCGGCGTTGATGGCTTTCGAATCGATACAGTCAACAAATACTCCAAGAGAAGAGATTTTGTGGACGCGCCTATCACTGACCCTTCATCACCCCATCAGCCAGCACCAGATATGTGGTGTAACGGACCGCGCATACACGAATTCATCCACGAGATGTACGAGAAGGTTCTCGGCCCTTATAACGCTGTATCGGTGGGAGAGCTTTCCAACACGCCCTGTCCATCACAAGTTATTCCCTATGTATCGGCCGCCGCGAAGGAGTTGGACATGGTATTTGAGTTCTCTATGATTAGACTTGGTAATGGAAATGGCTTTGGGGACAAGTACATCTACCAGCCATTCCCGCTATCGAAGCTAAAGGCGTTTGTCCACAAGTGGCAGAGTTTCATCGCGGGAACTGATGCTTGGACGACAGCTTTCTGCGAGAACCATGACAATGGCCGAGCGGTAGATCGCTTCGGTGATGTCTCGGCGCCAGAGTGGTGGCTCAAATCAGCGAAGACGATAGCAATCTGGCAGACAACACTGACGGGCACATTATTCCTGTATCAAGGACAGGAGATAGGCATGACGAATATGCCTCGATCTTGGGGAGTTGAGGAGTACAAGGATATCGAAAGCAGTAACTTTTACGCCGAAGCGGTCGCGTCAGGTGATGAGAAGCGCGTTAGGGACACGATGCACGGTTTGCAGATCATGGCGCGAGACCATTCCCGAATTCCCTTCCATTGGGATGATTCACCGAACGCCGGGTTCGCGGATGCTCAAGCGAAACCATGGATGAGAGTACACGACGATTATCGGGACATTAATGTGGCGAAGCAGGTCAAGGACCCTAACTCTATTCTGAGCTTTTACAAGAAGACTCTTCGTTTGAGAAAAGAGTACCAAGATCTGTTTGTGTTTGGTTCATTCAGGCTTTTAGATCCAGAGGACGAGCACATGTTTAGTTATGTCAAGGAGAGTGTCATTCCTGTCAAAGGTAGACCGTCAGAAAAGAGGAAGGCTATTGTGGTGCTGAACATGAGCCAAAGAGACATACTTGGCCCTGATGTCTGTACAGCTTTGGGTTGTTCGCTGGAAGATGTTCATTTGCTTGCTACTACGGTCGAGGGTTCAGCTGGTCTGAAAGCTGGTCGACCGATGCTTTCTGGTTGGGAGAGTCGGGTTTATGTGAACTTTGAGGTGTAAGAGGAGTTATTTTATATATTATATATAGACACATGAATTGGAATGAACCTGTAACGCAATAGGATAGTATTTTGTGAACCTTGTTGATTAGTGGAGGAGCTGAACAAACTCAATCCAAGAGATATCGAATGAGCCGAATGAACTTTAGCGGGTAAGCTTAAGAAAAATCGCCATTGTGGTAGGTTTCAGGAAAGGCTGAACTAATGATTAGGATCATCTACATAATCTCTATAGCTCTAGTTGCGCAACTGTCCATATCGAGAAGATTCTGGTATGCTGATTATTCTTTGAACTGCCTGAGTACAAATTCAATACCTCACCTTTCTATCCCAAACGCGATTCAGAAGGCGGAAGTGCACTGCTCTCATTCTCTTCCGATTCCCATCGCTCATCGCCTTCCAATTACCAATTTCCATCCCTCATCGTCTTCCGATTCCCATGTTCCATTCCATCTTGCATGTCTCTCCTTTAATGAACTTCGTCTATACTCAGACGAATGCCCTATTTCCATCAGACACCAGTCCAACCAATCTTCAGGGGCCTGATTGCCAAGGTCCGTGAGCAAATCAAATTTCTCACCGAGAAAGAGTCTCACTCGCTCTGGGAGGATATCTATAACGCTTAAGAAACGATCTACCTTATCCGAATGACAAACTTACAAGTCTTTACATTGCTCACTGTCCCTTTCATATCATCTAAAATATCCTGGTTGACAGCAAACAGTTTCCTTATCCGCTTTCGCCAGTATCCCCAGAGAAATGGCACGAACTCCCCACGATATGGGTCCAGATTGTTCACCACCTCACAAAACTCTTCCATTAGTGTGTTAAGCTCGACCGACTTTTCTTGTTCATGTTGGTAAGATCGGATATGTGCAACCTCTTCTGGATCGCGATTCAAGATTAGGTTAAGGCTATAGCCTGGGAGGTGGGTATCAAAGAGGTTTTTGAGGCTGAAAAGATATCGCTTGTCCTTACAATGTGCCTGTAGCTCATATTGAATTGCGGTCTTGGGAACACAACATGTGTGGGTCATTTCAAGGGTCTCAAACGTAAGAAGCCGCAAGATTTCGATAAAAAGCTCAACCGTTCCACCGTGCGGTATATTCAAGACGTCGTTTCCGTTGAAAAGCTGCGAAAATACAGCGTCTGAGCCCCAGGTGAGTCGGTCAATCGAATTTAAGCATGATTTCAGTGGCGAGCAGCCTCTGCCTGGTGGGTTGCACCAGCAGGTACATTTGTCTCGGCATGATTTCTGCGTTAGCCTCTCCAGAAAGCTTAACTGAAGACACGAGAGATGATTGAATCCACTTGCAGCACTGTTGATTGCAATGTAATGCCCCCCAGTAGCGTGCAAATTAAGCCCGATACTTAATGGGTCCTCGGGACATTTACCAAAAAGTCCATGTTCTTCCAGGAACAGCATGGTCTCTAAAGTCCCCTCATTCTTGCGAATGAAGGTCTTGGGGAATTCCTTCTTCATAATAGGAGTCAACCCGATCGTATCGTAGGAATTGCAACTTAGAAATCCATGTCTGAAGAGAACAGGGAAATGATCGACTGCAAACAGGCGAGAGTGATATATGGCGGTGTAATCCTCTTCCACCCGCAGAATTGAAGGGATTGTGATGCTGGCCTCATCGATCGATTGGCACAGCATAGCAGCCATCCTGTCTGCACGATTCACATCAGATGGGTCCACATGCTCCAGAATACCGAGGCGTTGTTGCGCGTATGAGAGCAGTTTCCTTCTTCTCCGAGCAAGCTCTGCTACCACAGCATAAAGACACTTGAAAGTCGACCGCCGCAAGCTAGAATCAGCATGATTTAGTTCTATGTGACAGCCGGCGTCCATCAGAATAGTTATCGAATCTGGAAGTTTGCCACGGGCTGCTATGTGAAAAGGCGTTCCCAGATTGGCATGATTATAGTCGATGTCTTCTACAGCCTTGGTCTTGATCAACCGTGATAGACCCTGTGCCCAAGACACTGATAGTTGGATAGTAGTCATACCCAGGACAAACTCGGTAGGGGATTGCGGGTATTGTGTGATGCAATCTTCTAAATCGGTAAATGATCTCAATAGAATAGCACGACCTATGGGTGGAAGGTCTATGGCTATCGTTCGGATTAGAGCCAGTAAGATCTATTAGGCGCTGGTACCCCCAATGGATATGCTTACCATTCACAAAACTAGGAACGCTAGAGAAGGCCTTGAGTATCAAAGAGATAGGATGGAATTTGGTGAAGTCCAAATCGACCTCAAAATAGTTCATGAGGCTTGACAGAAGCTTCGTGCTATTGGACTGTCCCAATAGGATTACTAGCAGGGGAGAACTTGTGAGGAAGAAGAATTTAGCCTGTGCCAAAGTTATGGCACTTCGAAGGTTGACGCCTTACAAGGTTTCATCGTGGGAATGTGTGAGTGATTGAAATAGTTCAAGCACTCTGAATACCTCTGGTAGAACCAGGTCGTCGAGCCAAACTTTTATGTTTGATACATCTTCTGTGGTAAGTAGGTCAACAAGCATCTATATTCTTATTAGCTCTTCACTGTGGCAGATCCTGTAAACATGTTGGGACAACCTTGAAATGGCTCCTACCATGCTCATCCCGATCAAATGGAGAGGCCTCCTTGTCTCTGTATAAGGAAAGTATGGCATTCTCAACCCATTGCAGTTGGGCAAGTGCACTAGTCTTCCTGTTGGTATCAGATCGTAGCCACCGGGCGACCAAAACGCGCGACTCTTCAAAAAGGTTGCTCACAGGGTTACACGAGCTTGGTACGATATTCCTATAGCGGACCGAGATCCCAGGCGCGCTCGTACCCATGGAGTACTCGATATTAGCAAGAGTCATCTGCCTAGACCACCACGTTAGTTTAATTGGTAGTTGTGCCTTGGCCACTCGTCTTGTTCGATCATCGATCCCATATAGCTTGCAACCTCGACTGTGTTTCCCAACGTGTTGCTGCTCGAATTGAAAACTGAAGTTCCAGAATGAGTACTTCAATGTGTAATGTTTACTCTTACGAACACATGTACAGATAGATCGCTTGGGTTGAAGTGCTTTCATCATTGCTGTCTGTCGAGAGGCACTAAGAAATTCAGCATCGTGAGTATGACTTTCGACAGCTGAACTCGGGTCTTTCTCTTGGCTGCGTTCATGTAACTGAGATACTTGAAGATTCTGAAGAGGTATTTGTTAGCTGAATACCACTTTGCTGGTCTGAATATAGACAGGGTTGAGCTCAAGTACCAGCTTGTTCAAAAGAGCCATTTGTAACTGACTGTTTTCTAACAACTGCGTCATTCCAACTTCTGAGACGCGACTACTACACTCTATCACTGTCAGTTTAGCGCTGACGTCTTCTCCAAGATCTTGAATCGTCAATTCAGTCTGAGCAAGCCGTTCTAGGATGTCCTCAAGACTGTCGTGAAGGCTCCTTTCAATCGACCGGAGCTGATCAAAGTTATTCTGGACCAGGGTCGTCAAGGTGGTGTGTTGGGCATTCGATTCGGCTCCCTGACGTTGGACTATTTCTCTGTGCTCCACACTGGACTCACTACAGAAATGGTCAGATTTGCTTTTGAATCATTTCGGATGAACTGTACAGGGATGTGCTAGCAACAGCCAAGTTAAGATTGTCCAAAAGAGTCCGCACTGAATCGCGAAGAGAAGATACCTTGCCCTCCCGAAACGGATAAATAGCCATTTTTGCTGCGACTTTCATCTTTTGCGCGCGGCCAATTTGATGTTCGGAACCTCTGAGCATGGTAAGAAATTGTTCCAGCTCCCGAAGCTTCTCCTCGCTGTCTTGTAGACATGTTCGAACGATGCTTGATGAGGGTAGATTCCTCTGGTCGAGTTGAGGCAAGATGCCATTGAGGGAGTTGAAAACCGAAGTCAAAGTTTGAACCTCTTTCAGATGATCGGCGATTTCTTGCTTCCGACTACGTATTGACTGCAGGTACCACGTCAAACCCTGACAGACTTGGATACCAAGGGAAGCAATGCCAACTGCAGTGCCTGCAACCGATAGCGGATCCGACATGCTGGCATCGATGAAGTGCGGGAGGAATTGATGGTGGAAGAAGAGAGATGTGATGAGTTGAAATGGTTGAGGGTTGAAATAGTGGAGGGCAGCTGCACGTAAGCGCTCGCTCGATCCTGATGCAGCCATCATTGGGCAGTCTTTGAAATCGAGACCCTTACCAACTGGTCTGCTGACACGACACAAAGAGCCTGCTCACAGAGGTACCATGTCAATTAGGTAGGCTCCAGCCTCGAATACCTTTGGTAAGTTACCCTAACTTTAGGACTTTACCTTATATTCTAATCTTTACAGCAACCTTACCTAATTCTTCAAGAGACAGTCAATCGGTAAGGCGAAGGAGGCTGCGCCTTTGTAGGAAGGATACGCATTTCATGTTATCATACCTTCTCACACTCTTGTTGTTATATCTAAACCCTCTTCCACTCCAAACAACATAGCTGTCCATTCGCGCCACTCCGCAAAACGCGATCCAATTCCGCTATTGACCCCTCCTCTCCAGGTTTAAGCTTTAGTTTGGAGGGCCATTTGTCAACAATAGTATTCCTTTCTTTCATCATAATCCCAAGTTCATTCGAGAACTCAGAAACATTCGATGCCTTGAAAACCCTACACATGATCAGAGAAACGTATTGGAAGAAACGCACCCCCCTTACTAACCTGTCAAGGACATGGTCAACAGGCTGGGTCATAAAGTCGGCTGCGCTTCTCTTGATTGACAGGGGGTGCCACTCAGTGTGTGGAACTGGAACGTGATCGAGAGGAACCAGTTTCGCGATGGCTGTAAGATCTGGGTCTTTCAAATCTTCTGGCTGCAAGTTGGCAACAATGGTATGAATAAGTGAAGTAATAAGGGTTGCAGAGGGGTTGGCCGAAGGAGGTTGAAGCAGAGGCGACAATGTTTCAACCGTTGGGCGTAGGCCGAGATAGACAGGATCTGCAAGATTGGACGCCTTTGCAAAGTGAGTACTTCCGCCTCTCGGAAACATTACATCTGGGACTCACATCAATGCGATCAAAGTATTGTCCTTTCAGACGATCAGACAGCTCAAGGGCATCGAATTGAAAAAGCTGAAACACGACATCCGAATTGTAAAGACGGTCTAGAAATGACCTCAACACAGACTTAACGTGAAAGAATAGCTTCCCGTAGATATCAGAGGTGGTGGGACCAATAGGAGTCGAGTCCACATCCTTAAGAGGCCAACTGTTCAGAGGACAGCTACGATGGGACATCGGCCAAGCTCTGTCTTGGAAGAAGGACCTGTCAAGCTTGGTAAGCTTCATTTATTGATAAGGAAAATGACAACTTACGGATTTGGATGTATGTGTTCGATGCCTACTTCTCCAAAAGGCAGAAGTAGCCCGCTCGACACATAACGTTGATGTGCAACACGCTCGTAAGGCTTCATGAAAAGGATCCTATGGTGATGATCATCACCATTTTCAGGGTCCATTGTGACATTCCTCCGGATCTGAAATGCTTCAGCCGGTGTTAGGCCTTCTGGAACATCCACGAAGGACAGCACTCTGTTCCAAGCTGACTTGGTAAGGGCAAGCTTGAGCCATATATGCCTGGACCTGGAAGTCCAAGTCATTCCGGTTATCATGTCGTCGGGTGTTTTTTTGACCAGTCTACAGATTCGTTGTAGATGAGGGCGAATGCGCTCTTGAAGGATATTGAGATGTGATTGACGGATTCTGGAAGAATACCAAATATGTATGATGCAGTCAATGGCTTGCTCCTGCTCGTCGTCGCGGAGAACAAGCGCTATGAGAAGGATGATAGTGTTGCGAGCTACAGTATCGATGTCATTATCGTTTATCACGACGTATAGGAGTTTATCGTAAGCTTCAGGGATCTCGGCGATCGTTTTGACGACATTCCGCAAGTCACCGGGAGCTAAAGACAGGGTCAGTTTCTGAGAGGCGAAGCAGTCTCAACCAGCCGTAGACATACCAGCAAACAGTAAGTTGAGGTCCTGTTTGTAATCCTCTCCCTCGTTTTCTTTGAGCCGAAGGATATCAATAGCTGCGGTATTTCCGATGAAGTCCTTGTCACCTCCGGTAGTCATCGGAGGTCCTGTCATCCATCGGGGCGGTCGTGGGGCGTTCTCTCCGGTGAGCCAAAAGGGTTCCCAACCCTCTTTGGAGATGGGATCTATGCAGAATGGCTTGTGTCTGTCCCAGTGGGCTTGCTGGCACTCATTGCTGCAGTACTAGGAGCAGAGAGAGATGGTGAGAAAAGGTACAAAAGTGCCGGAGGCGCCGAACTTACAGCGACGAGGCGGCATTTACTGCATGCAAGTCTCCCGTCTTTGCGGCATCTTTTGCTCAAGTTGGCACATGCAAGTTCTGGAGTGCTCATGGTGATGCTTTTTATTGATGTGATGATGAAAGGATATCAAAGGTGGAAGAGAACAGGTTTCTTGGTGCAGTAGGTAGATAGGCGTCTGATTCACTGTCCCGTTGAACTTGCCGTTGTTGGAGGCATGCTTCACTGCTATTCCTTCTGTTTCCTTTAATGAACCCTGGGATTTGCATTCATGGTCCATAGTGAAATTACTACCCTAGAGTCCAGGGCAATAAAAGTTGCTGTTTCTATAGCTCCACTATTTCCTGCAATAATCGGAGTGTGGAATAAAAGCCGGGGCGTTAAGCGTGTCACCAGGTCCTTTCCACCCAGTCCGCTGCAGCCATTCTTCCCAAGTACTCGCTTTGAGACCCAGCTCATTGAAAGATTCATCCATTTTCTCGGGCTCCATCGCACCGAAGCAAACTTTGTTCGCTGGCGCTATAGATGCCCATTCCATCATCTGCTGTGCATCCACTTTGAACGCCGGGCCGACAAACGGGGCTGTCCTCTCGCCAAACTGTTCGGGAGTGATGGGGTCGTGGATGGCAGGTTGACCAGTGACTCGTGTGAATGTCTCGGCCATTTCTTCTGGAGTAATAGGCTGGCTCATGACAAGATATGTTTTGCCCGCAGTCTTTTCGATTCCAAGATCGAATACTCCTACACATATATCTTTAGTCCTTTTCTGGTGGGTGTGTGAAGTAAATATATCGGACTTACTTGCGGTGAATCGGCCCATGTCATAAATTGGGTCAGTCCACTGCGCAGGCTGTTTGCTAGGAAAAGCAGTGAGGAACTTCACGACACCGTCCTCTTTGAAAGGCTAGTCAGATTAAGTTGTCCTTGTTAAATCGTGGATGTGCTTACCTTGTCGCTCTGAGTAGTGAGGCCACATCATATTCTTGTAAAAGAATCCTGCAAAAGATTAGAATTGCGGATATCGCAAACGAGGTCTAAGGCCAACGAACCCGGAATAAGGCTAGTGACAGCATCCAACTTCTCCCTTGCAATCTTTTCAATAGCATGCTTGTTATCCATGTGAAAGATCTTAGTGAAACGTCCATCAGTCGTCTTAACCATGTCGGGTAAACTAGCAAAGACAAAGTGCTTAACCCCAGCCTCCTTGGCAGCTGTAACCATATTACAGCCCGCTTCAATCTCGTGCAGCATGCCAGCCTCTTCCGTGACAACTTTACCACTGTTCATTTCAGAGGTAACGGCGAAAACACCATAAGCCCCTTTGAACGCCGACTGGAGACTGCTCAGGTCATACGAGTCACCCCGGACAAATGTGAGGCGACCGGTTTCCGCGTCATTGGGGAATTCCCTGCGGAGAACCTCAGCACTGTGAGAGCTTGGGTTTCGAGTCAAAGCCTTGACATTCCAGTTTTGGTCGGAGGCCAAAAGAGCGCGGACAACACCACTTCCTTGGCCACCTCCAGCGCCGGTGACGACGATTGTACGCTGTTCTTTCGTGGCTGGCATTGCGATGACTGATAAGATGACTTACATAACTGAGCAATGAAGACAATCGGCCAGTTTTATGTTCTCGTATTCATGTTTTCGGTTGTCGTTGATTTATAATATGTCCTTCCGCGGGCATGGTTTTGTCCCGTTTGGATAATGGATAACATGATTTTGTCTAACTGATTTCAAATATGGGATTTTGATCCTAGACAACCTAGCCATGTAATTTATGAGACCAATGCCTGTTAAGGAGTACCTCAATATGCATACAAATCCAGGTAAGATTACAAGTAGCTCTTATGTTGCTTCATGCCCCACCCTCCAAGAGCGCGGCCTAATGAGATAACGTTATCAACTTCAGCCGCAAATTCCAATATCCAACAGAAACTCGGTATTCTTTCAATGTCCGAGCTCCGGGGCTGTGTTTGTTTTTACAGTTCTCAATTTACAACAACGGCCAATACGCCACTACAGGAGGGTAATACGAAAATTAGGACCAAGGTAAGAGTTAGGTAAAGCTGCCATAAGATTAAGATAACTAACCTAAAGTTTACCCTAGTCTTAGGGTCTAAGTGCTCTGACTTTATCATCCCCATTATCGCCAAGATGAAAACTTGGTTCCTACCGCCAGATTTCACGTTTACTCCCGAGGCTTTACCTCTTGGAGCTGTCATTGCCCATCCGAGTCGCCCTGGCGATGTACTTGCATCGCCTCAAACCGACCCCTCAATTATTTTGCCTGACGTTCAGACCCTCGTTGAGACAGGCCACTCTCATTCAAAAGAGGCCTCCTACACTGCCGGATTTGGTATTTTTGCAAAGTTTGTAGAATTGGCATCGGCGTCGTTAGAATACGAGTTTAGCCGTCACAATACGATACAATATGGTGAAGTTGAGCATGAAATCAAATCTCTTGCTACACCATTCTCAAAGGAATTCCTCAACAGCTTGACGGCCCTAGAGAGTGTCAAAGAGCATATAAACTCGGGCCTATTCGGCAGTCGACCTGTATATCTAGTATCCGGCTTACGCATTACCAATGCGTCCTTCACTGTTACGAAAGAAAAAGGATCAGGCAAATGTGCCACAGTCTCATTGGGTGTCCCGATAACGCCGGTCCCGGCAGAAGTAGGAGGCAGTATTTCAGGAGGGTTTGAAAATGCGAGTGCACACTCGTATGAGACTGCACCGGGTATTATTTTCGCATACCGACTTCATGTTATCCGCCCAAGAAGGAGCGGCGCAAGTACGCAGGCAGGGATGTTCTCGCATCGCAAGGCATTCTTTACTGGTCAACCAGAGGGGCCAGAACCGTTGGAAGCTGTTGATGTAACAAGGGAAGTAGTTGGAGAGGATATTGAGGAGGAGGTGGAATTTGGGGAGTATGGTGTGGGCGATGATTGTTGCTTGCAGGCCGTGACGAAATGATATCTTGACATTTAGACCCCTAAGACTTTAGGTAAACTATCATAACCTTAAGACTTTAGATAGGTTTAGCTATCCTTAGCTTTACGACAGCCTCACCTAAACCTACCTAATCCTTACTTCAATGCCACCTAACTTTCCTACAAGTCACCTGCGCATCAACTTTGAAACAGAATTGCATATAGCTGCCCAAGACTTCCATGCACCCGCCTCTTCACTCCAAAACCAGATTGGATTCACAAATCGATGTGCCCCTTTCTGGTCCGGTGACATCTTCTTCATCATCCTCCTCATGCCTTCTGTAGTCTTCAAGGACTGGACTGGGTTTTCCTCGGCAGGTATCCGTAAGACACAAGATAACACATCGGCGTAAGCTATTGTTGAAGCAGCTATACCTGCGGCCACAGCTGTCGCGATCGAAGATCCAGGGTGACATATCTGCGGTCCAAAGCGTTTGGATATCTCCTCGTTGATATTGTTTGGTAAGTCGCCACCAAAAGTTCCAAATAATGGAGTGATGCAATCGTCATCTACAGGTGGATTGCTTTCGCTAAAGCTACCAGCAAAGTTGGTTGCTCGTATCGATATGACATGGCGATGTCGTGCCGGAAATGTTTCGCTCTGATGCTTAGCGTTGTTACCAGCACTGCCGAAGAAAACGACATTGCGATGACTAGTAACATCCTCAATTGCTTTGGCAATCTGTTCGTCGTGATACGGAAAACCAAAGGACATCGATATGATGTCTACCATTTCCTCAAGCCCCGCCCAGCGGATTGCCTATCGCACTGTTGTCAGAAACGATGTTCAAGGTCCCATCAAGGCAACAAAATGATCAAACTTACCATGGCGACACGGTCTGCATCGAAAGAAATCTCGTCAGTGTTTTTCGCTACCCGTCCGATATATATGCGAGCCAGTGGAGCTGCTTCCATGGCGAGTCGCGCCATCAAACTGCCGTGACCATATTCATCCCTAACTCCAGCCCCTTCCACGAAATCTCTCCATCCTCCGATAGATGTCTTTCTGTTCACTTGTTTGAAAAAGTGCAATGTATCATCATACCCTGTATCCAGAATGGCAATCTTGACGGGCTCCCAGACTTGGCCGGGTATTTGATGCCGCAGTAGCTTGATATGTGCACTAATATGTTTCAAGTTATTGAGCCACTCGCGAGCAACAATCATTTTGCTTGCAACTGGGAATGATGATACTCGAGGAAGAAGACACTTCTCAACAGGTTTGGTATCTTGACACTTTGCAAGATATGAGACATATCGCGGATCCTGTTTGAAAGCTATCTTGACAAGTCTCGCCAGAGGCCCCACAATATGCTTATAAAGTCGTCGTCTTCGTTCATCAATTTGTGCTTCTCCACTAATATGATATGGCGTCCTCGTCGTTGGTCCCAGCTTAGATCCCTTCGTAACTTTGGGACCAGGTCGCGTGACGATAGCAAAGGTGCTAGGATCCAGGCAGCTCGCAATGACCTTGACGAAAACATCTTTTTGCGTGGCCCGGACCCATTCACTTCTCTCCAACTCTGCTAGAAGCTGGTTGGCAGTACCGTGCTCCCAGTTAATTTGAGGCACCCATGGTAGATTGCTCATCCTTCTGAATGGTCGTCTGAGACCGATTTCTAGCAATATTATGCCAAGAGCTAGTATGTGAGGAAATGGGTGTGTTATCATCGGGTTATCAAAACTCTCAAACAGAGGCTGCTCATTATCAAAATTAAGAGGCATGTAGGCTCTCAAAGCAAGACGACTACCAGCTTTTTGATACTCATCATCTTCAAACATGAACCAGACTGCATCGCTTGTCCACCTTTGCTGCATTAAGTCTGATCCGTAGAATTGCCAGAAGGAGTGCGCCACAGCATGGGCTAGCAAGATTTTATCTTTATCTGTCAGGACATATTCTTCCACAGCCTCATGCAGCGATAGCCCTTGGCCAGAGGATAGGAACCGTTCAAGAGGGACCGGTGGGGGCAAAGAAATGAGTCCAAAGTGATGAACATACTTCACCCGGAGCTTTGCAAAGAGAGGTTCTTTTAGGACCTGGCAGAAGTAGTCCGACTCGATTCGGCTACGAGTTTCAGCCACAAATTCCTCGTCTTCGCTCTCTTCCTCATCTGGAAACGAAACAACACGACGTTGCGTCGAGTGGACATATCTAATCTCTTAGAATTAACTAAAATGCCTTCAGTGAAAGGAGGGCTACTCACATTGGGATTCCGATGCGGAAATCTTGCCAGTATTTTACCTTGGTTGTTGAAACGACCACTTCGAACTGTGCGCATTCATTTTCTACTGGGGAGGTTACATCCAAAACGATCCTGGCAGGGTGTGAACAGCCATTTTTCAGAACCTCCTCGGGACTTTTCCCCTTCTTTGACTTCAAAGGTTGACACCGAGCATGCTGTCGAAGAATGTGAAATAGGTTTTCGGTCACGTGGCGCGGATACAGGTTCGGCTCAGGAATGATTGTACCCGTGTTGGTTTGATCTGAGATGCTGTTCTCATTGGGGGGTCCCTCATTATTCAGTATTGAGAGGAACAAATCACAGCTGGAGTTGATTCTTCTCGTACAGCTGGCATTCTGAAAGAATCCAGATACAGATTTGTTCAGTCTGTCTCCAATCTTGGGTTTCAAGCACTCCGTGACGTAAATGGATATTTTGCTTGGTGATAGGTTTTGGTCAACGGGATTGGGAAACTGGTAGCTGTCAGATTGACGGAAAGAGTAGAGAGGTTAGTCGCGGTATTTACCGTGCAAAATCGAAGTATTTCTCGCAACAGAGCCGTAGCGGCCTGCTCGATCTCATTGACCTCATAGCTTAGGAACGACTCTTGGGCGATCTGACCGAGCTTAGTCGCCACCTCACCAGATATTCGCTCCCGGTTATTGATACTGTTGAGAAGAACGATAAGATAAACTTTCTTGCAAGTCTTAGCAAGTAGATCGCATGCAGTAAGCCCGTCATCTGGTGCCATTCTGGAGCAACTGGAGCTTCATCGTTTTGCTGTCGGTTGGTTGCAGAGGAGGTTCAATTCAGCGTTAGCGCCAGAAAGGCACAGCCTTATTATGCAGCTACCTTATCATAAGAACTACCTAAGCCTTACCTGAGCTTATGCATAAACTTAGGTATTTCTTAACAAATATTACCCCACGTGAGGCATTCTCCGCACACTACTCAGCCTCACCTTCACTTCTCAACATCTATCATTATCTACTTAAAGCTGAAGTTACTGGCATCGTCCCACCATGAATAGTCACGGGCATGGATCTTCTCAACCTCAGTGCCTCAGATCTTTCGACCAAATGTCTCAAATCCTTCGACCGGTGCCTTATTGGCTCTTCAGTCCAGGCTGGCAATTTGAGCCATCCCAACCAAAGCATAGATAACCCACTCGTTTATCGGCTGGCAGATTTCAACCTATGGATCGATGGAACTGGAGCTCTAGCTTCCCATAAAGCCTCCCTCGATTCGAGGCTCAAGGAAAGGCCTATAGATTTGACGCTAGTCAAAGGGAACTTGGTAATGCTCTATCAATTCATTGAGGACTATTCAGATTTAGAAGGCGAAGAGGCCCTAAAAAATATCGACTCATCGCTAAGAAATCTTTCTTCACTGGCAACTGCAATCCGCCGAACCGGAAAGAAGGCTCGACTTTACAAGGCAGACAGTCGTTTCAACGAGGAAGATCATGTCGATCTGAAATTGCATCTCCAATGCGTTCTTGCTCTTCGCCCAAGCGAGGAAAAAAGACGTGACGAGAAAGATTTCCAAGATAGTCTTGGAACACTGACACCCATACAGCATCGCTTAATTGGTGCCAATCTAAGACGGAGGAATCGTTTTGTACAGGCGCAAAGACATTCCGTTCGCCTCAGAGCCCAAAAAAATGACACGCCCCCAGCCTCGGTGCATTCAAATTATGATGCAGATCCAGCCTCCCCGGTAATAGAACCACCTGCCCCCGAGATCTCCAGCCCTGGCTCTCCTAGTGCAACAGGTAGTAAAGGATGGGACATACGAGAGCCAGAACCTACACTATCAGGAACCTCAGCATCAATGCCAAGTAGTACTCTCAAATACGTTGACTCGACACAGCGAAGGTCTGAAGGATCAACATTACGCACTGAAATTACAAGGATTGCTGCCTCTACTAACTATCCTCGGCCTCTGCTGCCTTCGACTGACCAGAAGGTCTTTCAATGTCCTTGTTGCTGTCAAATATTATCAGTTCACGAGTTCCAGAGTGACGATAAGTGGAGGTTGATTTTCCCAAATTCGAGTGGCTTATGCTTGATGCTAACGCCTTCTGAATAGAAAGCATCTGGGCGAAGACATATGTCCTTATACTTGCTTCCTTGAAGCATGCCCGAGTCCATATGCCCTCTACAATACCAGAGCAGCCTTGGAACGGCACATCAGGCAAGACCATCAGCCGAAATGGCAGTGTCCGATTTGTGATGATCAACCCATGTTCACTACCAAGATGGATGTTATAGATCATGTTTCTCATATCCACCAAGCAGCCGCCGAGGAAAGTAGCATCGCGGAAGATGGTACCGAAGACCTCACGTCGACATTTACTGCATATATCTTGGGGGTAGATTCATGTCCTCTCTGTCAAGAAGCTGGAGCTATTGACTCGCCCGAGCTAATCGATCATGTAATGGAACACATTCATGAATTCTCTCTACGCTCCCTTCCATGGCCAACGTCAAGTAAACTAGATCTTGGAGGTGAGGTGGGGTCTTCGAACCCAGCCTGTGATGTCTACTCCTTGGTGGATAAGTGGTTGCAAGATTTAGAGCCTGACCATGGTTCAAGTCATGGCGATTGTCCTTCTCAACAGCTTTCGGAGTTCGACTACAACCGGCTTACCATCATAAGAGATCAGAGTATTGTTCATAGACAGCGAGAATGGGTGGTTGATATCTGTTTCGCGGAGGAACACGGGATTGAATCAGCAGTTGCCGAGACAGACATATCACTTTTGAGTCGGGAATTCTTATCGAGCTACAGCAATCCAGGAAGTATGCTGTCAAGAGAGGGTACGCCGCCGGATGATGCATTTGTGCACGAAAGGGACATGCTATCGCAACCGGTTGGATATGTGGCAGAGCAACGAGTCAGGAATGATGAGGAAACTATTGATGCATGGCTAAAAAGGACAGACAAAGAAATTGAAGAGCATGGCGCACCTCTCAACACACCGTCAAGCAGCAAAACACCTTCCCAACAAAGCATTCTCAGAAGAACTGGCGATTGGATGCGTCGCACATTCTTTCCTCCCAAGGAGATAGATGTCACGATGGTTGGATTGCAAAATTGCGGTAAAGAATCCCTGCTAAGGGTTCTTTCTGGTGGCGAATTCACAATTGACTCCATTCCTACAGTTGGGTTCAACATGAAGAAGATTGAGAGGAATAATGTGATCATCAAATGTTGGGATCTCGGGGGACAGCCTCGGTTTAGGCCGATGTGGGAGAGATACTGTAGAGAAGTTGGCTGTATCATCTTCGTTGTCGATGCCTCAGATTTGCAGTTGATCCCACAGGCAAAAGAGGAACTTCATGACTTGATGAGCCATGAATCGCTCCAAGGCATTCCACTTCTGGTGTTAGGAAACAACTCCCATCTTGCTGATAAACTGTCTGTTGATGAACTTGTTGAGGAGCTGGATCTCAAGTCGTTCAAAGGCCGCACAGTGACCTGCTATGGAATATCTGCGAAGGAAGAGACTAACTTGGATGCTGTTATGGATTTCATCACTCAGTTGGCGAAGTAATAATATCCGAAAGCGAGCACGGTTATTCTATGTATAGAACTAGATAGTGCACTTATAGGAGGGTACTTGGAGAATGCGACGGCTGTCTTGGCATCATCTGCAGGAATAATGATTATCAGTTCTTACTCAGGCTCGTTCCATATAAGCGAGATGGCAATGGGAGCACTCACCTGAGTTGTGAATGTGGGGGAGCACAATTCCCATGGCTCCCCCCTCTCATCGGACCGTAACAGGAACCTAAGGTGGCGGGAACCTGGTCCTGTGACTTATAAGCATGGGCTAAGAGACAGAGTAAAGGAAGAATACCTTGCATAGACCTCCCACGGCAACTTTGACCAAAAGGTTATTTTGAAGGGATATCATGATTTGAGTAGTATTTTGGTAGCTGGTTGTCCATGTCCAGTCTTGGTCCAGTCGATGACCTTGGCTTTTGTACCTGGTCAATTGTAACACCTTGTCCCAAGATTCCCAGGATTTGCTCGCTGAACGTCCGAAAAGAACATGTCCCCGTGGGGAAATCATCGGTACCTAAGCCGAATTATCCAAATCATTACATTTATTGTCTAATTCTCTGTCGCAATGGCCAGGGAGGCATCGGACTTAGTCAAGTCCGTCTCGTGTCCGAAGGATTCACTCGTGGGGCCGATAAGTCGGAGACCCCGCGACGATGGTGGTGGAGCCAGTAATCGTTCATAATTAGGTCGCTGCAGAATAACCGGGAGACGATTACAGATTACAATCATCCACTCAATCCATCAAATATCTCTGTTATCAAATCAACACCATGGCATCCTCTCTCAATGGCACTACCACCAAGCCCAAGCTGTACATCCTAAGCGACTTCCATCCCGAGGCAGTCAAGCATGCCGAATCCCTCTTTGACTGCGTCCATCACAATGACCCTGAAGCTCAGAATTGGCGCTCAAATGCCACGGCAATCTTGATCAAAGACTATTACATCACTGAAAAGGACTTGGAATTGGCCCCTCAGCTTCGAGTGATCGGAAAACAGGGTGTAGGCTTGGACAAAATTGATCTTGTGGCTTGTAAAAAGCGCAATGTCAAGGTCTGCAATTCTCCGGGCATCAATGCCAGCGCGGTCGCTGAGATGACCGTATGTCTGGCCTTTTCGGTAGCTCGAGAGGTACCCCAGATCGTACTGCGACAGCGTGTAAATGGGGAGGCTGTTCGCAAGGAAACGGTATCAGGTTTACTGCTATCGGGACGCACAATTGGTATCATCGGTATGGGCAATATCGGAAGAGCTGTTGCACTCATGTTTCAAGGCGGGTTCAACGGAAGCATTGTTGCTTATGATCCCTTTCACCCGGAAGAAGGTGGATCATGGGAGCATATTCCTCATCATCGTGTCCACGATCTGAATGACCTACTCCACGTCGCGGACGTCGTCACAGTCCATGTTCCACTGACTCCAGAGACTAAGCACATGATTTCAATGCCTCAACTCAAAACGATGAAAAACACCGCCATTCTTCTCAACACAGCACGTGGAGGCATCATCAACGAAGATGATCTTGCACAGGCCTTGGAGGAGGGTCTGATCTGGGGCGCTGGCTTCGACTGTCACGAGCAAGAACCGCCAACTTTGGACAGGTATCAGCGTTTATGGAACTGCCCGAGATTTGTGGGCACGCCTCATATTGCGGCTGCGACGGATGAGACGCAAATTGCAACTATCAACGCAGCTACAGACGGGGTTTATCATTATCTGGCATCTATGTAGGATACCGATAAATCAACACAAGATGAGGTGGCATTAAGTCTTCATGGTAGCTACATCCTATTCAGTTGACGGTGATAAGTCTCAAGGTAACGTTATGTCCCAAACAAAGTTTGACAAGTTCGGATCAAGATTCTCAGTCCCAAAGAAATCCGACAACAGCCACATGATGTTATGTGAAGCCTGCAATCCACCGAACTCGTTTTGCATGCTCTCAAGTAATTCTTGCTCCGGCTACGTCACTTGAAGGGCTTCGTTAAAGGCTTTGGCTGGTAGTTCCATGTTACCGCTTTCATTTCGACCAGATTGCAAACCGGCAGAGCTGGTCTCAGTCGGCCGCCTTACTTCCACATTTCCATCGCCCGAGTTTCCTTCTTGATCTGACAGTGAACTCGATCTTGTGACGTCCTGTTCGATGGTACTAAAAATACGAGCGTAAATGGCGAGATCGGGCATGCCATTCCTAAGCCAAGAAAGGATGTTGCGCGCCCTCCGTAAAACCTCTGCACTATCATCGTTCGCCTCCGTGCTAAATGACGAAGTCGAGGGCGGGTTGGCTTCCAATGCAGCCATAAAATAGCCAAAAGGATGCAGCTTTGTTAGCCCTTGGCGGTATAGACGAACGCTCCCAATAGCAAAACCATGTTAAGTCGGAAGAGGTCATCCTTGGAAATATCCTCCTCAAGACCCGAGGCTTCTACCTCGTTGTACGAGCTTTTGAACACACGATCCCTATGAAGGAAAGGATATTCAAGATGGAATTCTTGGAAGCTATAATTGCATGAGATATACCAATCATCAGTCTTTGATCGTTCAACATACTATTGACCTATAGCGGCTTGTGCATCATAAACACCGGGAAGTGGATGAGATGCATTGCAAATGGTCGATAACGGCTGATGCTGACGTGCGAGATATGGCCACTTGTAGTGAGCTCTGAGTGTTGATTGAAAGAAATTGATGAGACGGTTACTACTAATGTCGCATGATTTGTTGCATGGCGTCTTACCCAGCGCCACTTTCGGGGCCATGGCACTTTTTAGATTAGCGCTTATTATCTTCCAGAATACATCTCGATTTGCAAACAAATAAAGAAACACGAGAGAAAATGGATGAAGTATAATCATTCCCACCAGTGATGCACGTCTTTCAGAGGCTGAAAGGGATCGTCAAAGCGAGGCTACCTCAAGAAGCAGCAATGGCAAGGTGGCGCTGAAGGCTCCCTATGGTGAGATACATAAGCAATGAACAAATTTCACAATTGGCCATTTACTGGCCTCTTGGGCCTTCCCGCACGGCATATGCAGGTCTGAAAAGATACATCTAGCGCATTCACAGATGTGGAAGTAATCAATCGTAACACCGATGTGGTGAAAAGGATGTACATAATTGGTCAGTCACACTTGTGTGGACTCAAATTGGTGGACCAGGTGTAACCCTGTAACTCCCACAAGTGTGCGAGCTTAGATTGGAAGAACAGGGGCCTATCAACGCCTGCTGTCCCACTGAGGGAACAGCCGTAAATATTGCAAGTTATGTATATATCACAAGAACAACATCTAACTCTACACAAACGATTTTACAGCCCAATGCTTCCTTAACCCTTTTTACAAGCTTTATCGATTGTTATGTTAAGCACTGCCATAACATCACATTCGCAATTCCTGCTTCTAACACCACCTTCATTCAACCTTTTCAAAGAGTCAAAAACTTGCCATGATAGAATCATTTGAGGACAACTACCAGTCATGGGAAGACATCTTCTCAGTCTTCGATATCGATGAGGCACCAGGCTGGAGACGTTCCGGCGATGACTTAGCTGGAGACAGCTATCTTCCTGAATTTGAAGATCACAGATATCAACAAGTTCACCAATCATTGGCAAGGCTCTTGCGAGAGAGGCTCCAGGCCTTTATGAATTCTGTTCAATATGTAGCTCCTCCAGACTACAAAACGCGCTATCAAGAATGTTGGGAAGTTTCAAATGAGCCACCAGTCTCGGCAAGGCAGGTTTTTGAAATGAACGACGTTGGTAGTTCTGAACACTGTGACGACTTCGTTTTGATCTCGACACAAAGCAGATACTACCACTTCGCTTGCCCTTTCGAAATCTTGTATCCTCAACAATATCAGCAATGTCTTTTTCAGGAAAGTTTGCTGAAGCTGGAGGATGTCGTTGGACATCTCGAGCGCCACCACATGAACCCACTTTACTGCCCTAGATGCTCGCAGATCTTTGACACAGTTATGCACCGAGATCACCATATTATTGAACAAGCATGTGAGCTTTGCGAACCTGTGGTACCGCTAGCAATCAACGCCTCCCAGATAGACGAGCTGTCTAAGGCAATAAAGGACTTTATAGTCCCCAACGAGCAAGGATGGAATTATATGTTGAAAACGATCTTCCCAGGCACAAAACCTCCCCAATCGCCATACCGCGGCAATGGCCTCCGGCTAGCGATTTCTGTCGCCAAAGACTATTTTAGGGTGGAGGGGAGACATTTTATCACTCACTTCTTACATACTGAGCGATCGGTCAATGGGATCAGAGAGGATGATCAGGAGGACCAGGATGCACTACATCAGTTGGTTTTGAAAAGTCTTTTAAATGATATACTAAAAGGCTACAAAGATACGCAAGGATAGTGAGTGGACTATGGAAGTGATGCATGGGTAAAGAACAATATATTGTGTGGAGATAAGATTACTCTAAGTAGCTCAGGCAGCGATTGAGGCAGTCTAAGTCCGACACAAATTCCTTTTTACGACATGATTGAGTGATCTGACATGAAAATGTTATAAATAAATAAAAATGAGACTAATGAGTGACGGGAAAGAAAGTATGTTTCGGTTGGAGCAAATGAATGAATGGTTGTGGGGGGTGAAAGAGTGAGGTAGGAAGTTCCAATTTAGTCGCTTGCGTGTTGGAAATAAATGCTTTCTGCTGCGTCAAGTCATTAAAAGCATCTATCTTGAGGGTCCATTTCATATGTTTATGTTTCACAGCATGGAGCCGCCCTCAGAGAAGACCCAGTCCTTATCAAGTGGCACGCTGGAGGAGTCAAGGCTGAAACCTTGCTGGTCAATTGATTGATCGTGGGTGCTATGGAAACTCTCCCAGGGGCCAGTGGTGCTCAAATTTCTCAGCGATTCCGGTGGGGGGCTCCAAGCCATGTTGGCTGTGGCCAAGCGGCTAGCCCCATCATTTTTAGGGTAAGTAGGAGTAGCGCATGGAAGCGTAAACAAGTCGTGTGTGAATACGCTGGACGGCGACTGGGGGATGAGAGCAGAGCGAAGTTCAGCAGACTGATCAGGGACAGGCATGTTTGGCGAGATGAGCCTATCCGCGGAGCGGGCGCGGGCGACGGAGCCCAGACCCGGTCCCTGGACTCGGGAGTGTGACATGGTCTCCAGTATAGAGATGGGAGTAGTGTCCGCTACTTGCGCTGTAGTCCCGGGAGTCCTGAAAATCGCAGAGACAATGTCACTAGCCAAGGACGCGAGGGTATCTTCGGCCATTCTGTTCGGCAGCCGGGTGCTCAAAATGCTGCGAGTTGCTGGATGCGCATTGCGATGGAGGATATCGACACGACTTTCGAAGTTTGGAGAGAGTGGCTCAGCAGACTTGGGAAATAGCTTCCTCCATGCCATATACCACCTCTTTTCATCGGAAAGTTTCGACCCGAGCTTTGTAATATTTTTGAGGTCCTCTGGGAGAAGCATTCCAGTCTCCTGCAAGCTGACTTGTCTGCAAGTTCCAGCTCGAATATGCTCATTCCAGAGAGTCTTTTCACTGAATTGGGTCCGACAAGTGGGACAGTAATCCTTTTTCACGTTTCGCTCTAGAGCATGTCTTCTCTTAAGATGCTGGTAGGTGTAATACCAGTTGGACAAAACGTAGTGCTCGCATTCTTTGTACGCATGAGGGTTGTACTTGTGAAAGGGACATGCGAGCCTCTTGACGTCGGCATCTCGATGTTCGTATTTCGCATTGTTGACTTTGGAGACGTCGTTGTTGTCGATGAAGAGGCGTTGAGACGGGTTGGGAGCACCAAGGTTGGAAAGGTTTGGAACAATCACGGGCAATGGCGCAATGTCTAGCTCAGTAACGTCTACTGTAAGTCTACTGTTAGCATGGGTTTCAATGGCTGGGGTCTTCAGGCTAGGCTTACCATCCTCAGCATCGGCCTGCAGGATGTGCTCTGAGTCAGCGCCACTGGTGACGTAGGAGCCCGTGGAATGGGAAGGGGGGTAATCTTTCATGGCAAATCGTAAAAGGGTGGTCGGTAAAGGAAATTGAAACAGTGAATGAATTGAATGAACAGCAAAGCCAAATTGTTAGATCATCAAAGCATCTTAAATATCTAAATCGTGAGAATGAAGACAAGCCCCAGGTGAATCGGTCTACCACAGTTGACATAAAAAGTGCCCAATTAACTAACCCGTCAGGCCACAAACAATGTCGCCGCTATGCACTCGGTTACAGGGGACTCCTACAGTGGAGTTAGTCATCATTAGAGAGCCCCACTAGACAGCGCCTTCAGCGCTGTGGCGGGCCGTAACGAACTTGACTCAATCAACGCACTTATTACGGCCGCGCGCAATTCATTATTTCAACTCACAGGGGTAAGTGGAGCTATTTATGCATCATTGCCTGTAAGTAAAGGAACCTGCACTGCTGACTTTGGTAGTTACGGCCGCTTTGTCTTTCGCAAGTGCAATCTGAGACTCTTAACTGTTAAACTAACTGTTAGGCCAAAAATGAGGCGCGCCACCTTAGGTTAGTGACGCTCTAGTTATTACTGTCTATATGAGGTTCAACACCAATGATAGGCATGTACCTCTGATCAATTGAATGAAACTAAAAGGTTCGATTCCCGCTCGGACGTAGAGTCGTAGACAAATAAGGATAGCTAGTAGAAGAGCCACATCTGCACGGGCCATATGTAAAGGCCTCTCCATGATCTTTACCCCATGCTTTCTCTATCTTATCTGAATTGCTTATTTCTTCGGCACGCTTTGTCTCTTTGAGGACTTTATCGTTCTCCCGGTACAAGAGAGTCTCCAGCGCGGTTCCAAATCAGTATCTTGTCTTTGTAGCTTTCTAAGAGCCGTTTTACCGACTCAATGGATTAATGTTATGTGGATGTGAGAAGTCGATTAAAAGTTTATGGTTCCAGAAGCTTCACTGTCAAACAGCTCTTCCCCAAAATCCGGCATTTGTTAGCATGGACCAGCTTAGTCTACTCTATGACCGATAGCATTTGTGGCGTAGGATCAGTGCTAGTACATATGACCCGGCCTTTTTACCTGTAGGCCGTACCTGACATGGAGCCTTACATACAGCCAACTCACCCTGCGGACGAGTCATGCTACTCTATGTATTTGGCACAAATCTCACAGCGTGGCTTTTCCTATTAACCACTGACAAAGCAAATAACTAAACTTTACCCCACTACGACAGCAGAGGAGCTGCTATGACGAAAATAAGAAAAACAGCTGCACGAAATTACGTATGTCCCCATTTCCCCTTACTCTGAACCGTCTTCCTACTTTTTCTGTTGCGCTTGTTGCACTACTCCCAATGGTTTCCATTCCATTCACGTTTTGCCTATGCCAATTTCTTTTCTTCTTTTCTTTTGACATGGCACCTGGTAATATTTACGGCAGCCTTCCTGGCCGCAGCCCCCATTTGTTCTTTGCCCATGTGGATTTCCCCCAAAAGCTATCTTACGATGGCGATTATTATCATAGGGAGTGGTTTGGAGTACCTTTAAAATCGTCTCAACCAATATTCTTTCATTCTACTTGCATGACCCAGCCCATGTTTTAAATCTACTGTGGCTGTCTGGGTTCCCGGTTTGGGACGCGATAAGTCCGTTTCGCTCGGAGGTTTCTCCGTCTGGGATATAGGTTGATCCGTGTCGTGTGTATGGCTCTCACAAATTGTAAGTAACTCACTGTGATTGACCAGTCATCTAAGAACCAAATGTGTCATCGTCAGAGCCAGAGGTATTATCTATAGCTACCTACCTATGCAAGAAGATCATAATTCACTTCGATATATTGACTCTAATAGCGTTTATAGGAGTATTATGCCTCCATGTAGCATTTATCTTGTACTTGGTATCACTTTTGAGAGGTCATCAACCTGCGAAAAATATTGCAGAGCTGCAAATCAGCTGGACAGTGATATTGGATAAGATAAGCATGTCTGTAGCCAATGAGAATATATATATTGATCCAAGTACTCAAGGTTCAACTAAAAATAGATATACGTATCTGACACTAAATTTTGGTGTTAGGTAAGATACGAAGGTCGCCGTCAAAAGTCCTTGCCAGAAGGAACTTATGCCATAATTAACCACCTTCATCTATTACTAGAGGGTATAAAGAGCTAAGTTAGCTATAAAGGAGCTTTCTCTGTAGCTTCTTTATAACTATAGGTACTATAAAACTAGCTAGACTTTATAGTTTTTACTCTTTTTCTTATAGTAGGATAATAAATAGTGCTTAAAGGGGAAGCAGAAATACTCCCTATATCTGTAGCTAGTATTGCTCTTTAGTCACAGTTTCTTTTGGCAAGGACTTTTGACGGCGACCTCTGTATGTAAGTCAATGAAACACCCTTACATAGCATACGGTTTTTTTTGGATCCACACTTGCCCCGGAAGTCAGTACCCTTGGTTCACTAGGGAAGACTGTCAGCGCTGCGGTGGATTAGCCTCGTTAGGAGCTGATGACATTTGTCACAGTTGAGAGCGCAGTGATGAGATGGCAATTGCAAAGGTAGGGAGTTTCGGCCGAGTAGATCGGCTGGTTTATCCGGACGGTTTTCTATTATAAAACGCTAGTACCTGAACTATCGCAGCAAATGAAGCTATTCCAAACCATGTTAGTTACTTCTCGCAGTGGCTCATTCATTAGTCCCAAATCATCTTTTACTGAAACTCGAAAGAGGAGATTAAATAATTCATAATGGTGAAAATAAAATCATACCCATTTCTTTTCGGTTCCTGGCTATTCTCCCAGTCTCATACCATATTTTGTCAATTCACTTGACGTTCACTCGTTACCCCTGAAGTTCGTTTCTTCACCCATCTATCATAGTCGCGATTCGCTCTTTTATAATGCTTTCTGCTGTTACTGACATCGCATCTGCAAGCAACTGTAAACCCAGCAGCTCTGCACTCACCACCCTTCTCACGTCTTTCACCACGTCTCACATGGCGACTACCATTACCGAATCATCAGCTGCGACTTCAACTGCTCCAGCTGATACCGTTATTACGTGTCCATCGACCGTGGAGCAGTGTTTCGGAGGAATGGATATCCAGTGCGGCTATGTCATCTCAGGCCTTAGTACCGCCACGATTGTCGGGAGTGTCAACGACTGTGTTCATCTATGCGCTTCAGATACCTCTTGCGAAGGATTCGCCTACCAGGAGTCTAATAAGGGATGCTTTATGGCCCGCGCCACGGACACATTTTCAAACCCTCTCAAATTTGCGGGTTGGGATAGTGGTGTTAAGGGATCATGTGGGCCTTAAGAAGACTGACGGTTACTGGTATGGATTGGGGCTGAGTCATTGAAGTAATGAGTATTCATCTGTCTTTCTAGTTTGCATATGATGCTGAATATTTTACTTTTGTAATCAGTCTTTCAACCAATCCTCCAGGCTCAACTATACTTGGCAGCAACATCCTCGTAAGCTTGCTTTAGCAAGACAATAATCTGATCCATCTCCTCCTCCGTAATCGTCAATGGAGGAGACACAATAACATGATCTCCCTGGAGACCGTCAGCTGTTCCACTTCCGGGATAGACCGCCAAGCCCAATTGGAAAGCCCTTTCCTGAACCTGAATACCAAACTTGATCTTGCTATCAAACGGCTTCTTGGTCTTCTTATCCTGCACAAACTCAATACCCCAAAACAAGCCACGACCACGAATGTTTCCCACGTATTCCAGATCTTGGAAAGTTTGAACCAGAGACTGGTATAGCTTTTCTCCGAGCTTGGCGCAGCGGGATATCAGATCATCTCTCTTGATAATCTTCTGAATCGCCAGTGCGACTGCACAGCTCACGGGATGCGCTTGATAGGTATGTCCGTGGTTAAAGCTGGCGGTTCCCTTCTTCAACACGTCGATGATGTTCTTGTGAACCAACGTCGCAGCAATAGGAGCGTATCCTCCTCCAAGACCCTTTCCTGTAGTAACGATATCAGGTCGCACATCGCCGTCTTTCTCAAAAGCAAAGAATGTCCCACATCGTCCGACTCCACACATGACTTCGTCCAGAATGAGGAGAATTCCATACTTTTTACATACTTTGCTGACGCCTTCGAAGTAGCCTGGTGGGGGGCTAATGCATCCTGCCGTTGCACCGCCAACTGTCTCTGCCACGAAAGCAATAATAGTGTCTGGACCGACGGCTTTGAACTCAGCTTCAAGCTCATCCACTAGCCTCTGCGCATATTCTTGTTCTGTCTCATTGTCTTTCCGGACTCGGTATTCGTATGCAGGGCTGACGTAGCTGACATTTTTAAGAAGAATAGCATCCTCATATGGAGCTCTTCGGGCTACGAAGCTACCCACACTCATAGCTCCGATGGTGTTTCCGTGATAGGCTTGTCTTCTTGAGACGAATCGCGTTCGCTGAGGTTGACCATTCTCAACGTGGAATTGGCGTGCGATCTTCATAGCTGAGTCCATAGCTTCACTTCCCGAGCCCACGAAGTAAGCTTTAGTCAAGCCATAAGGTTCACCGTCCAGAATATCATTGGCAAGATTCTCGGCGCTGTCCGTTGTGTAGGTCAAGGTGTGCACATAAGAGACTTTCATGGCCTGCTCAACCATGGCATCGCGAACTTCAGCGTTCCCATGTCCAATGATGGCGACTGCAGCGCCGGCGCAGCCATCGAGGATTTTGCGGCCTGATGAGAGTGTTATCCAGACGCCTGATGCGGAGGATACGGATTCAGGAGGGGTGAGAAGAGAACGGTGCATGAGATGGGGCTCTGTGGCCGATGAGAGTTGGAGGTCGCCCATTGTTGCCAAGATCTTTTTTTTTAAAGTTCTTTGATTATGATGAGTGATATGAAATTTTTGATACGATACAGGATTTGATAGTAATTACTTAAGTCAAGATTGGTAGATATATATATTTAGGTTTCTATGTGGAGAAGTTGAAGCCACTCGGATTAGAACAAGCGATTCGGGTCTGGAGACATTCGGGTTATAAACAGACCCGACTTGAAACAATGGAAATAAACAGATAAATATTTAGGCTGCGTTATCATCTCCCACGTTATCCATACTCGTAGACAAAAGATGAGGATCATCACAGAAAGACAACAATCTCCACCAATCTTCGCCCACAAAATCACTGCCGTTCGCTGTCTCCTCAAGAAACATGAGTCCCTCTGAAGCGTCCGCCTCTGCCTCTGCGTCTCCTGCAACCAATTGATGTAACTTCGAACCATCATCTCCCGCAGGAACAGAAGTCGAAGTAAGCGAATCAAATGTCTGTCTCGGCATTCCCTGCAAAGGAGCCAAATGGATTGAGTCTTCTAACTCAGGGTAATCATAACGAGATCTCTTAACACGTCTCCCTTCACTAACCCGCGTCATGACACTCTTGGCTGTATTGAGAACTTCAATCCACTCTTCAGCAAGTCTCCAGACCTTTCCGATTCTCACTAGACAAGCCATTGTTCTCTCTGCTTGGGCGTTTGCATCTGTGGTTTGGGCTTCGGTGAAACCCATGAAGTTTGGAAACGCTGCACCGTAAAAGCTCCATAGGGTAGAGGAAAATGCGCAGAGACCAGAGAAGGGCGTGCGAAGTGGACAGCCTACGTGTTCGAGATCGGAGAGCAATGCAGATATCTGAGTCGCTGCGTCGTATAGATCGAAGACGTTCCGGAGCCAGAACGAATCTGGGCCTCTGGCTTGGAGTAAGGGTGGTTCGATTGGACCTCGAGGTTTGACTTCGTCGACTGGGCTGAAGGGAATGAATTCCCGACAGAGGAAGAGAAGACTGTAGACCTAATCAGCTTAGCCCAATGGTTGGTAACGAGGTTGCTTACGTGACGTAGTAAACCAGATTGATGTATCCAAACCTCTCGGCTTGTCCAAGCTGAGCATGCACTGAAACTTTCGATCCAGGATATTTCATTAGCGCATCCTGGGACTCCCGCCACTTCATCAGATCTTGTTTCATTTTATGCCAATTTGAAGTCTCATTGAAAGGACACTGTTCCGGCTTAGTCATACCAGGTTGTCTTCTTCCACCTTCGGCTATCCATGTATGAACTTTGGACCAAATCCGTAGGCCTTGGATGAGAAGAACGAGATGGTCGCCAGGCCCATAGGTTTGTAGACTATCATCTAGAGGTGGTGATTGAGAAACTTGGCCAAAGAGAAACTGGTTGTCGTTTACTGGGGAAGAAAAGTGCATGTCTTCGTCAGGAAACATGGCCTGTCGCCTTTTTCCGCAACTTAAAAGTCTATCCATTTTGAAGCACGTCCATAAGGTCCTTTTTTCCAGCTCAGATAGTGTTTCTCTCTTGCTGCAGGTTGCGAAGCCAGTACTGAGAAGACCTTGGGCCATTCTGGTAGCAATACCACAGTGCATCCATGCATTGAAGCCATCCCCATCGCCCCAGTTGCATAGTGATAGGATCAAATATGTCTGAATGAGGGTGAGGTTGGGGCCGCCCATTAACTTCCTTTGCGCCTCGCTGGCTATGAACAATATGTTACGATTGTTAATTTCCGTGGTGTATGTGCCTGTATATCTGTGTGAAACTGCGACGATGACTAGAAGTCTGAGCTTCTGGACACTGCTCAGTTCGCCATCGCGATACTCAAGATCATCTGGATGAAGAAACCCAAACTCAGGGAACTGAGCTCGAAATAGGTTAAGAGCAGATATTACTTGAGTTCGTGGCATCTGATCAAATGCTTGATTGACATCTTGCCAACCATTATCCAAGATGTTTGTGCTGCGCGATTGATCGGTGCTGGTTCGCCGTCTCTTGGCAGGTCTCGATTTAGACCCAGCGTATAGGCCAAGGGTAGGCCCGCTTAGAACGCATGTTTCAGTATGGCCACTTCTCACACATCCCGCGCAGGGGGGTTGGTCTTGATGCTTGCACTTGACTTTCGATCTTCTATAAAGAATGAGTGGTCAGACAGATTCCTAGTCCTTAGTGCTTAAAGATCATTGTTACCTGCATCTACAAATCGAATTAGAATTGTTTACGTGTCTATAAGATAAGGGCAAGTTACCTCTCGCAAGCAATTGTTGCTCTCATTTTTCGATTCGCGTTTCGACTGGGATGTTCTTGACATTGGGATTGTTCTGAGCGGGGTCTCGGGTTTCCCATCACGAGATGAAGTTTTCGGGTTTATAACCAATTCGGGTTTGGTCTAAAGAGTTCTCGGGTCTGGCTCACGTGACACCAATTACAGTGAAGGCCATATTAGGGGATGCGCGTATAGCTCATGAGATTCTCGTGATGTGGGCAAGATCAGATAACAACATATATCCACGGGTTCCCATATCTTCGGGATGATCCGGACTTGGCCTCGTATGGCTCTTTATCGGCAACCATGGCCACTATCCTCGGTTGTCGCGCCACAGCTTGATCCCTCCGTCCTGGTAGAAGAAGAGAAGACACCAAACTATCACGCTGATCGATTCTATCCAATTCACATTGGACAGGTCCTCAATGGAAGATACCAAGTTGCCACAAAATTAGGCCAAGGCGCCAACTCAACTGTATGGTTAAGTAGAGATCTGAACCGGTTAGCTGCATCTTCATAGAATCTAGGTACAACATGATCTGATGCGCTGCAGCTGGCGCTGGTCACAGGAGAAATATGTCGCCATCAAGGTTAATACACTCAGTCAACCTTCACGACGGGCCCCTACGGAAAACGAACTTGACATCATGAGGCATATTTCATTAGTGAACCCACGACATAAAGGCTGGCATTTTATTAGGAAGCTCTCTAATTCTTTTACATTGGAGAGTACATCAGGAGTCCATAGCTGTCTTGTCTTGGAAGCTTTGCGTGAACGTCTATGGCTCTATCGTAAAAGGTTTGTAGGTAATATAATACCTCCAGATATTTTAAAGATCTTAGTGCAGATGATCTTGCACGCACTCGACTATCTCCATTCAGAATGTCACGTTATTCATACAGGCAGGTCAGATGCTGAGACAATTCTTTGGTTACTTTCTGACATTCACCAGACCTCAAGCCAGACAACATCATGGTGAAAATTGAGGACCCTTCGATTTTTGAACGGGATGCTCAGGACGAGTTCGAGAGCCCGTTGCCGCAAAAACATTTTAATGCACGTACTATCTACCTATCTAGAAATAACTACGGACCACTCTCTGTCCCGACAGGGATCATCCAGGTTGCAGACTTCGATCTGTCCGTTCGGGCGGAACCAGGTCAAGTCCATATGGGTGCCATTCAAGGAGAAATATATCGAGCACCAGAGGTGATACTCAACGCAGGCTATACATATTCTGCCGACATTTGGAGTCTCGGAGTCATGGTAATGTCAACTCTGTTAAGATATTCTGACATGGATGAGACTGACCACTTAACTTTCACAGTTATGGGACTTGTTTGAAGGGAAAGCTCTCTTCAATCCTACACTGCCTGGCCAGGCTGATGAATATGACGACCAATCACATCTCGGTCAGATCGCAGCTTTGATAGGATCTCCGCCTCAGGATCTTCTTTCTCGTGGCCAACGAACTTCCATGTTCTACAAACTCAACGGTATGACAGAGGGATCTCAAGACAACTATATATTGCTAACCCATTTGTGTAGGCGAACTCAAGGATCCTGGCCGCATCCCTGGTAATTTTGACTTCGAGAGCACCATTAGTTGTATGCGTGGTGAGGAGAAGCTGAGGTTCATTCGATTCATCAAAAGAATGGTTAAATGGAACCCTGAGGACAGGAATACTGCGAAGGAGCTGCTTGATGATCCGTGGCTGCATGAAGATTTCTCGCAAGACTAACGTGGGAATGCAGCAGTTCTCGCGAACTGAAAAGATTTATTGTTCAACCAATGAATGGCCTTGACAATCTGTTGGTGGTTGGGCGTGAATGTTCTGATATCATCGCCTAGGACAGAGAGTGTGAAGCTATGCAGCAAACGCGATTTCAATTCCCACTGCAGGTATTGGGAGTCAAGGTCTTGATGTGGAACCACTTTACTATGCCCTCCTCAGTTCGCTCCAAAACGCGCCGAGTCCGCTTCAAGTGCTGGCCCTTGTAGGCAAAGCGCTCCAGTATGAGTGAAGCTCCGTATCCTGCGTGATGTTGTATGCGGAGATTCCCGATGCTCTAACTTCATAAAGAAGAATTCATCAGTTCGAGATAAGAAGATATCCAGAAGTTCGATCTTTGGCTTCTCCTACGAGGTTATATTAGGGGAGGGGGCAGATGAAGGCTGCGTCAAGATAGGAATCCGTTGCCTTCATCATTGGGGGTCGAGGTTCAATTCTTGCATAACCTTGTCAAATAGGCTGTATACCTGATTGGTCCCCATCATAAAAAGGTCTGGTTGTCCACATTGGGTATTGCCAGAGGATTCTTTTGGGCGACCTGTAGTCTCCCAGTGTCTTTAGGCTGTGCAATATTAGAGGCTCTAGCTTCGAGATTTAAATTCATCCGTATATAGATAGCTCCCATTAATGGCACTAGTACACTCAACCCGTTTCATTACAAAACCGTATTCAACATGGAGATGCACTTTCCACAAGACTATTACATAATGCGCTGATCCCGTGTCTCGACTGTTTCTACCCCAGCCTTCTCAGAAAACCTGACATCCTCTTCATGGACAATCTTGACATCACCAAAGATTTCGTCAATTTCTTCGAGAGACTTTCCTCGAGTCTCAGGATAAACAAAGAAAAAGATGAGAGCGCAAAGTGCATTGGTCAAAACGAATAGGATCTAGAGAAAGGTCAGCGCCAATGCTAAGACTTTGCTCAGCGGTCAACTCACGTAGTACTTCCACCCTACTGCAGCCAACGCAATCGGCGAGCACTGGGTGATAATCAGACTGATGGAATAGTGAACGACCTGAACAATGGCATTCGCCTTGGCTCGAAGCTCGGTTGTGAAAACCTCGGGGCTATCAACGGTTAGCGAAAGTCAGCAAGCTATTTGGTCAAGACTTACGGGATAATCCATGTCATTGGACCTAGAAGAGCGGAGTAATTCGCTGACACTGCAAAAATACAGGCAATCAGACCGCGCTGTGCAGCAGCATTGGTAGGCATACCGGGAACAGCCGGGAACCGAGCCGCCAATATCGTAATGATCAAGTAACAGAGCGACAGAAGTGAAGCACTGATGACAAGAATCTTCTTCCTTCCTATCTTGTCGACGAAGAACAAGGACAGTAAACAAGCAACTGGACCGACAGAGCCATATAGGCCACTGACGAGAAGTTGACGATCCTCACTGAACTGGAGTGTTGCGTAGATGGCAGTTTGGTAGTACTGCACGAAAGAAATACCGGACAACATAGCAGCTGCCCAAACGAACGAGCCCACGAAAAGCCGTTTCCTGAAAGCAGGAGTCTTGAAGAGATCAGCCCAAGATAGTCTACCCTGGGCTTGTAATTCCTCAGAGATATTGACTTGGATAACTGTGAACTCAGTTCGACACCAGTCATCATTTGTTCCGTCGTAGTGATAGGCTCGGAAGGCTTTCTCAGCTTCGTCATGACGGCCCTTCAGACAGAGCCATCGGGGTGACTCATTGAGGAATAAGACGCCAACTCCGAGGATGAGAGCTGGGATACTTTGGATGGCGAACCCGAGACGCCATTGGTTGGAGTTGTGCCATTTTCCTTCGGCGACGCCTATCCAGAGGGCGACGAAGAAGCCCCATGCAGTCACTGAGATGTTAGCTTGGGCATAGGGGCGAAATAGTTGGGTACTTACTCATCTGGTTGACAGCGGTGACTTTGGCTCGTTCATGAGTCTATACTTGAGTTAGAAATGTGATAGGGATGTAGAAGTTGAGGTGCACTCGCCTTAGCAATCTCAGCCCCAAATACTGGAGATACTCCAGTAATGGTCCCGACAGCAAAGCCAACCAGAAGTCGACCGATGATTACTGGTTCTCAATTAGTCCAAATAACACAGGCACGTCTTCTGACACTTACACATAGCAACATGGGCAGCTCCGGCCATGAGAGCGCCACCAATTACACCCCATATACATCCAAAGGCGATGGCTTTACGGCGGCCCAGCCTATCACTGGTGATACCAACAGAAGCACTACCCAACCAAGCTGGATTAATCGTTAGCGTCAGTCATCAGCAAAAACCCTTTTCTTACCTCCAGCTTGGTACATAGATACAATCGCACCTCGAAGAGGCGGATCTGGTCTCCCGAAGTACGTGAGGAACGAGCTCAACGCCAAACTTGGCGTGATAATTCCCGAGTCGCTAAGATATGTGAGTGAGAATACATGATTGATATGACAGATTTGACTTACAATCCATAGAGAAAGCCTCCTATTCCGAGGAATATAGAAGTCAAGAAAGGCTTGCTAAGCCAAGCGTCGCTCTTCATCTTTCTTACTTCTCAATGCAAACTCACCAATGTCTTTGAAATCTCAACGCGTTTGGACAGTTGTCAACAGATACAATGCAACCTCTTTATCTAAACTCGGGGTAAAATTAGCCGAAAAACAAGGATGTTGGCCCAGCGTGGGGTCACTGGGTTTAGAGCTACATCGGCAAACCGGTTGCAGTTTAGAATGCGGGGTTGTAGGCGAATGGGAATAACATGACAGCTCGCTTCGATTCATTAGAGCGTGCTTTAATGTGTTTAGTTGAGTCGTGACGCGGGGGTGGCTGATCCATTTGCTTGGTATCGGCAGTTGAGTGTGGCAGTTGAGGAGAGGATGCTTATGGAGGATTTGTCTTGGCTTGTTTATTGCCGGATGGTAGCCGAGCAATACATAGATTTTCAGTAGCACTCTGGAGATCCAATTCTGTATCTTCTGTTTGATCATCTTTAGATCCCTTATGCTGGACAAGATGGTGGTGAAGCTCATCATCTACGGCCTCGCTGTCGTGGGCATCACGTACCTGGCCCTGATATTTCCAAGGGTATGTCTAACCCACCAATAACAACTCGCCCTTTACCAATCCTAACTCTACCAGCTCCAACAAGAATGGAAACTATACTCCCACCGCTCTCAGCTCCCCCCAGGCCCAAAGACCATCAGAACAGGCATACGAAAACCTTGGCTCTGGTTCCAAGAGCTCAGCCAACAATACGGCGATGTCGTCTATCTCCAACTCGGCCCTACGCCGACCATCATTCTTGGCTCTGCACAAGCAGCATGGGATCTTCTTGAGAAGCGCGGCGCGGTGTTTTCTTCTCGTCCGCGATTCATCATGGGTGGCGAGTTACTCTCTGGTGGAATGAGAGGTCTTATGGCACCATATGCATCGTATTGGAGGCGATGGAGGAAGCTGTTGCATAGTGGGTTTATGCAACGACAGAGTGAAACGTACCGACCGATTCAGAGTCTTGAGTCGAAAGTTCTGATGCATGATCTTTTGAAGTCACCTGCTGGTTTTAGGATGCACTTGGAACGTTATGCTGCGTCTGTTATTGTTACTGTTACGTATGGAAGACGGGTTGAGGATGTCAGGAGTGATATCGTGGTAAGGCGGAATGCTGAAGCCATGGAACGACTGACGATGGTCAAGTAAGTCTCAAATTCCCCCTCACAACTCTTCAACTGACACTTGTCAAAGTATTCCTGGAAAATATGCTGTAGAGCGTTATCCAGCCCTTAAGTACTTGCCCAGCTTCTTGGCCCCTTGGAAGAAAGAGGTTCTGCAGCAACGCGAGAAGGACATTCAACTCTACACTGAACTTATGGATGAGGTCCGTGAAAAGGTGGCAAAAGGCACATCCCCAGCTTGCTTCGCGAAACATCTTCTTGAAGAGCAGCAGAATCTGGGTATGAGTGATCTAGAGATTGCTTATACTGCAGGGTCCCCTTTTGGCGCTGGCGTTGAGACGGTAAGTCTACCCATCCATGGCCCTGGTCAATGGATACTAATATTTGCCAGTCCGCTGGCTCACTGGCAAGCTTCCTCCTAGCTTGTGTTAAGTTCGGTCCTCAGTTCATCCCAAAAGCCCAAGAAGAACTTGACAGAGTTGTCGGAGGCGATAGACTTCCCACTTTTGAAGATCTTCCCAAGTTGGAGTACGTCAGGGCTATTGCATCTGAAACTCTACGGTGGCGTCCTGTTGCTGTGCTTGGTGGAACTCCCCATGCTAGTACTGCGGATCATGTCTACAGGGGCATGTTCATTCCCAAGGGAAGCACCATTATCGCTCCGCTGTGGACTCGTGAGTATCACACTGGCAATCTACTCGACAATAGCTAATATTGGTAGTTCATCTTAATGAGGCCGACTTTCCCGAACCCCATGAGTTCAGACCTGAACGGTTCATGGAGACACGAGAGTATCCTGGTACACTTGGTCACAGTGCTTTTGGCTGGGGAAGACGAATCTGCCCCGGCATGCATCTTGGGGCTGCATCAGTGACACTCAACATTGCTCGCATTCTCTGGGGCTTTGAGGTCAACCCCGAAAAGGATGAGAAGGGGCGTGATGTCGAAGTCGATATGTCAGTTGGAAGAAACGTGAAGTTACGAAGATTCAGTGCTAATGCTTGACAGTTTTGCATATTCGGAGGGTTTCAACTCAAGTCCCTTGCCGTTCCCCTGTTCGATCACGCCTCGCTCTGCAAATCATGTTGAGGTTATTGAGAATGAGCATGATGAAGCTTTGGATGGATTGGTCGAGTATACTGCCGTCACAAGCAAGATATCCTGAGGGTTGTAGAATAACGGCAATGATTGGGGATCAGTGGGATCACGTAGTTTGCTACCTCCAAAAATGCAAAAAAAAAGAGAGAGCATCCAAACGACAATAATAAGTTTATTAGGCCTCTCTTAGCCTCCGCGTCAAACTGACAATCGCGTAATCACTTGCTGACCTGGATGAGCTTCTTCAGCGACTCCACAGCCTCCATAGTATACTCATTCATATCTGTGTTCTCTCCCTCAAGTCCATCAAACACTTCGACAGAGAGCCAGCTTCTAAAGCCAGTCTTGAGGACTGCATGTAGCATATCCTGGACAGGTAAATATCCACCATTACAAGGCAATGGTCTATAATCGTGGCTCCATCGCGCTCTGGGTCGACTTCCCTCCTCATCTTTCTTATCCTCAATTGGCGGATCCATCTTGTACGCATCTGAGATCTGAAGGAGATAGATCTTATCAGCTGGAACGGTAGAAGCTAGTTCTTCAAGGCTCTTTTTCCAGCGTGCTTCACGCTCTTGGTGGCTGCTCGCATCGACTAAGCCACTTGTAGTAGTTGGGTCTCCCCATTCCAGACCGGCTGTCTGAAAAGTGTCGAGGCAGAGACCGATGTTAGGTCGATTGGCCTTTTGAACGATTTGCCAGACTGTTTTCCAAGTGGGCGCGTGGGTAGCCCAGCACCAATTTTCATAAGCGATGCTGAAACCTTTTTCAGCAAGAAGGTCTGCCAGCTCAGCGAGATCGGCTGCTAAATCATCGAAAGAAGATGAGATTCCTTCAGAGTCGGAAGATCCAACCTGTGAATAAGATTAGTGACTGATACAGCATAGTAACAGCAAGTGTGCTTACCTGAAGTAGTGTGATGCCAGCTGCCTCCATGACTTTAACCCATCCCCTTGCCTTATCAAAAGCCTGCTTTCTCTCCTTGTCGTGTTCCCCCTTCTTCCAGCCCTCAAAGTTTGCAAACGGTTGCAACATCATGATCTTCAAACCCAGCTCATCCGTCAACGACTTGATCTGCTTGGCGACATCGACGAGGGTGTCATAATCATCTTCCTTAGGTTGAGATCCACCCAGAAGTTCTCCATAGTTGAGAATATCCGGCATGGACAGTTCTATGCCATCGAAGCCGGCTTTTTGGATGGCAGCCAGTTTATCTGGAAGGCTGGCTTTGATCTTCATGGGGATGCTGCATGATGCGAAGGAGATGGGGATTTGAGCCCCTTGGTATTGGATCACCATTTTACTGAGTCGGCCTTGCGTGATAGTCTATTTTTAAAGTTAAAGATGGGTTTTCGAGGTTGAGGTTAGATGTTCCAAGAGATTAATGGTCAAAAGGACTCTGACGATGGTTGACGTCATTATCACCGTCATCATAGCTCCATTTATTGACGTTGAGGTTTGACAACAGATCAACGTAATTTCATCAAATGCGACCCATGTATGAAGTGCATTACTTGAGCCTACTGAAGGTTTATCTATCAATAAAATTCAAAACTCAACATATGAATATCCGCAACTATGTCATCTCTAAGACGTCAGATACAGTATCACCCCATAGGAGAAGCCAACAGGTCCAAGTCGATTGATCTTCTGATGCTATAATAATTAAATAAACGAATAGATAATGTCTCAATTTTGTATAGACAGATTCCGCCTCACTCTCCTCACCATCCACCACTAAATCTTCTCTCTCGTGTGCTCATAAAATTCGCTCTCGTGGAAATACAAGAAGTAACAGTTTCTCTCATTCCTCATAACGTCCAGGGATCTCTCCAATACCATCTCTATTCCGAGATCTTCGCTGTAGCTATTCATTTGCGCAAATGAACTGTCTATCATGACCTGTTGCTTCCAGTGACGCAAGAACTTCTCTAAACTCCATGATTCCATTGCAGCATCACTTTCTCGTACTGCTATCAGTTTTGCTGATACGTCGTAAGAACTTTCTTTCACCCTTGCGCTAAGAAAGATATACGGCCTCACTGTTCCACTTCTCTTTGCCGGCACCGCGGCCACCCCAAGATCGCCATTATGGACTGTCAATATTACTATTCCAAATAGTGAGCTGGCGCTGGCGCCTTGACTGTATATCTTGTCAAACTGCCAAGGAAGCCCAAGACGCGATGAGTTGAAAATGATAAAAAAGCTGAATATAGCTTCATTGCCTATTGCTCTTGGAATTTCTTCGCGTCTGAATGGCTGTGAGAAGGGCTGTTTGCTCGTTACAAAAAGATACTCTTTCTTGAAGTCTTTAGCACAGACTCTTGATATAGTTATGGGCCGGGTTGGGTAAGGAAATCGTGCGACATGGAGCGCGTCACCTCTTCGGAATCCATGGACTCGAATACATGCAAATTCGAGTGGGACATGAAAAATTGTGCCAACGGGTGCGGCCTCCAGCACAATGAACCAAGCACTGGTGATTATAGGACGAATTGTACTTATGACTGGCAGCTGAATTGAGAGGCCCGCATTTGTCATGGAAAATACGGGGATTTCTCCAGTGTGAAGTCTTTCGAAGCCACCTGAGCCCGCAAATGCGGTTGGCCATGGCGCAAGGAGACTACCCCAATCGTCAGTGGCATCCTCGTTCCATTCCCAGCAAAAGATGGTCTGGTCGTTGGCGGACTTTATTATTCCCTCTTGGAGCCGTAAAAATGCCCTCTTACCTTCACCATAGAGCAATGGCATATTGATATCAAATATGCCAAGCATACAATAGGCCATGTCCTCTGTCCGTGTTGTTGCTCGATTAGAAAGCCACGACATTCTCTTTGCAATGCAAGCAGAGCGCACGCTCCTTTGGCCATTGAGATAATACTCATCAATCTGAGTAATCGATGCAATCAAATTGTCTAGTTCTTTATCCTTTGTGCCTATTCTGGACCAGTCTTCAGCGTAAAAGACCACCTGTCGTGGCGCTATTAGCTCCTGAAGTGTCCACCCTCGAGTAAACCAACGACTCTTTCGGATCTGCGAAAATAAGACTTCGGTATCCTGATTGGCAGTCGGGACATCTGCCAGATAAGCAAAGCAGACTTGAGACTTGCGATACCAGGTGAACATAGAGTTTATCGCCTCGGATAACTCTGCTGAGCTGCTTTTATCAATGCAGTTTGTATCGACCCATAGCCACTCGAGGTTCCATCTTAGTGCTTGGTCACAGGCACTTTGAATCTTTGAAAATCCTTTCATCAAGGCTGCTCTCTCGGGGCTTTTCCAATCTTGAAATGTGACCTCCTGTTCACCCCAGGTATGTGAGAGTATCGTGTATGGCGGAATATTCTCTCCGAAAAACTGATGGAGTTCTAAAGTGGATGCGTTTATGAGATACATTAGATTACTATAAAATAGGACCAGCCTTCGAAAGGTCCGGAAAGGAAGAGTAGCAATAATTAGGATTCAGATGCGCAAGAGTCTATAGAGAAGCTGGGTACTCTGAGAAGACAATCAATAGATACGTGGCTGTCCCTGCACATTGATCTCATTTGCCGACTTTGTAATTTCAGCACAGCCTTAATTAGGATTCCTAGACGCCATATAAGATTCGGTGGCTTGACCAGGGTATTTCTTCAAAACGATATTTATAGACAGAAAAGGTATCAAGACCTCAGTTTCAGGCACACCTGTGAACGAAAGAAGTGCATGACACTGTAACTAAATACAATTCCTTCTATTTCTCTTTCGTGTCTTTCAAGTTTCTTGGTTTCAAGTGACTTTGACTCGAGTGAAGTTCCTCATATATTATTACTAGTAGAAAGTATTCTTTATGGCAGATTTACCTAATTCTCAGCTTAATGCTGCTTCTTCAATCCACCTGCGTAAGTCAAGTCAAGTTACCTATTGAGGTTAAAACGGGCATCCCCACTCTTCAACAATATCACGTGTGTTGAGCTTAATCGACGCTTTGGTCATGGACGTGATTCTAACTCTTTGTTTATACTACCTTATCGCGCTATCAAATCCGTCATTATGCGAAAATATATGAGCAAGCGACAAAGGCCATGTGATTTTTGTCGCTCCCGAAAAACCGCATGTCGCATTGAGTCAGCACCTCCATGCAGGTTATGTCAGCAATATCAGAGAGAATGCACCTTTATCGAAGCAGCTCGACCTCGCAAAAGGCAGCAAACAATCGAGACAGGCTCACCAGATGAATCCAATACAGCTAGTCCAGTTAATGAGCCAATTGATCATTCGGTCAGACCATCTCAGATAACAGCCTTGGAACAAGAGATGGTCTCCCCAACGGCCTCTGCTGCTTTTCCTGATATAAACATGGACTTCCTCCAAGACCTGGATATAGACGGACCCGAATATCAATTCATGTTTCAAACACCAGACGACAATCCCCCTTCGACTGCTTCTGAACCGGCAGGTGGTTCACCCAGCAGTGTTTTCCCAGTACTAGATGGGCACGAGAGTGTCAACCCAGAAACGCTTGGTCTCAGTGGAGATATGGATCCCTATTTACTGCAACGATATAAGTCTGATGAACACGGTACCTTTAAGTTCAAAAGTCTAGCCATCCGTTCCGTCAACAATAGTCCGCCTGTCCAATTTCTCATCTCTCAACCATCGTTGTTCGCTCAAAGTCGACGAGACGCTGGTCATACAGCCGCATCAGTGTCGGCGCAAAGGACTGAACTTGAAAAGACCGTCTCTCAAAACATGGGCAAGAGATTAATTGGTCTTTATACGAGGTTTATTGCCCCTCATTATCCTATCTTCTCAACCGAATCCCCCCCAGATCCTTCTATGAGCGCGCCTTGCTTATTAGCAGCTATTTACTCTATTTCTTTGCCATTTGCCATGTATGATGACCAGCTCTGCATCGACATGGCATACGACTCCCCCGATCCAGAGGTTCTAGCAAACCTCATTAATACTGCCGTTGCTTCTGACATCCACTCACCAAACATCGCTACCGCTCAAACGCTTTTTCTACTCGTTGCGAGACCATCTTCGAATCCTTTAGTATCAGACTCCTCGTATCGATGGACTACCATGGGGATGCTTGTATCAGTAGCTACTGATATCGGACTTCACCTTGATCCTTCTTCATGGAACATCCCACTGTCTCAAATGTGTGCGAGACGCAGACTTTCGTTCTTCATATATGCTTTTGACAAGTGGCTAGCGGCCGCTTTGGGGAGACCGCCTTACATCCATCCTGCGAATTGGCTTATAGATGAACTGATCGCTCAAGATGATCATGCTTCGGGCCTTGATGCATCACAATGGGTAGACGTTATGGCCTTTTCGGCTCTCACATCTTGCCTTGCCTCTACACTTGATTGTCTTTAGTTCGTATTCTCCCTGTATCATTGTTCCCTAAAGTCTGACAGCATTTGCAGTTCCCTTCGCTCATCGCGTCTTAGCCAAAGACCAGAAGAAATAAAAGTAACCGTAGCTGAGCTTCTTAGCTCCTTGGAGAGGAAAGCTCCCGACGGCACAAGATTGATAGACCCGAGTGGCGATACATTGATGCCTGGCATTGCCATCAAGCTCGGTTACTATTATACACAACTACTAATACTCCGTGCCGCCGTTCATTCTCAAGATTCTCACCCACAACTCGAAGCTTCAAATCAGTGGTCTCCACGGAATGACCTCAAAGCAGTTCTTGAACAGCTCTCTGACTTCGTCAAGAGTCTCAAGAGCGACGAGACAGCGGAGCACTGGCCTCCTTGGTGTCAGAGTGCATTCTCGTCATTATGCTTTGCCATGCTATTCATGTTTGTCTCGTCTGACTCTTTCGAGGAGGCACTTTCATACATGAAGCTTCTGGAATCAACGCGGAAGCAAATGCGTCTCAAAGCAAATGCATTTGTGGTCCTCAGGTTGGGCTTGTTGAGAATGGATGCGATTTTCTGGAGGGGTTTAGACCAAGTTCTCAAGTTGGAACCACATGTTAAACTTGCATTGGAAACATCAAAACAGGGGACTTGATCGAGGTGGAAGTGTTAACACGCTAATCTAAACAAGACCCTGTTGCTGACAGCGGGCTATCATCAAAGGCGTGGGCAAAGCTGCCTACGCCTTTTGCTTAGTCTTCCTTCTATACCTCTTCTTCTTCCTTTAGGGCCTCTTGTAGGGGATTTCTTTGATCTAATCCGTTGCCTATAGCTCTAGAAAGACAGATATAGAGGTACTTAGCTATACAATTTAGGAATAGCTCTATGTCAATTAAGGAAGAGCCTTATAGGTCTAAATAGACTAATAGCTAGAAAGAGCTAACCGGCTAACTAACAGCTAAAGAGTGTTTCCTTAGTGTAAACCTTGTTGGGCTTATTATAGAGATATAAAGCTAGAAGGCACTTCCACTTATATACATTCGTTAAAGTGACTTTTATGAGCAGCTTTGCCTAACAACTTTCTTACAACAATGACTTTGTCGGAATCTTGCCCAGGATATCCTCAACACTCTTGACGGCATCCAATGCCATGCCATAGCCCGCTTGGAAACCTGTACCACCAGCACCATAATTATGCACAAGAACACGCTTCTCTCCATTGACGGAGATTTCGTCCCTCTCAATGCGTGCGCCACCTTCGCGAGATGGTCGAAGACCAGCAAATGCAGCCAGGACCTCTGGTTCCTTTTGTTGCAACTCTTTACTTAACTCTGTTGTGCGTTGGAGGATCGACTCGCTCTCGGAAGAGTATGTCGCAGAATCACTATCAGTCGTCAGCTAGTTATCATAACGTAAAAAAGAGACTGCTTACCCATTGCCCTTTTGCATGTATCCACCCAAGATAACATTTCCATTCGATCCAGGCCGGGGAATCACATAGGTCTCGTAGTCCTTACCGTGACGCATGACATTCGTGCTCACATGAGACGCCCTCACGAGGAGAACTTGACCTCGCGTTGGGTAACACTTGTCATCCTGTACGCCGGGTAGTGTCTTGGCTGCGTTACCTGTGCAGTTAAACACAACCTTTGTCGCCGGGTTAGTGTAAGCATCTTGGATGCTATTGATCTTCTGACGTATGAATTTCACGCCGTATTCGTTTTTCAGCTTGTTGAAGAGGTATTGGCAGTGGGCTGGCGCATTGACGGTCAGAGTGGTAAAAGCGCATCCAAACTTAGAGCCTTGAGGGAGCTCATGAGCAGGCAAAGCTCGAAACTTTAATAGTTAGTTTCATCATAATGAAGATTTTTGAGCTGGGACTTACTTACATCGTCAAGATAATCAGCCATCGCCTTGATCTTGTCATGCGGCACATTATCATCCCAGAACTCAATCGATGGTGTTCTCTTGACAAATGACTTGTCAGGATCTTCCGACGCAACCTTCTTCAGGTGTGCATATCCATGGCCATCCCATTTTATAGCATTGGCATCAGTCCCAGAGATGGCGGAAAAGTTACAGCCGGCCCTAGAAATTGTTAGGGCTTTCATAACCGGACAAGATGGAGACTCACCATGGTGAAGTGTATGATGGTGAAGTATCACCGGGGAGATATTCAGCAATTACTGTGATGTTCTTGCCATAGCCTTGTTGTGAAAGAACGTAAGCGACGTCAAGGCCAATGATTCCCGCTCTTGAGTTATGTCAGTGAAGTTTGAAGTGGTCAGATACAGGGCTACGTACCCGACAATGACTATGCTATCAGAAGCCATACTCTATGAATCTGTAGGAATAAAAGATTGAAGAGTTGTGAGATAGAAGAAGCTATCGTGTTGACTCTTCCACGACCAACAAGGTTTATGAAGATTTAGCGTTAATTGATGCCGCGGCGGATCAAGTTCTCCGGTTCGCCGAGTCTCGGCTTACCCCGGCTCAGATCTTTCGGCGTCGAACATGATTGGTGGCGTTCTCGTTCAACTCTTGGCCGCGGGGAACATGACGGCGGGGAGGTTGGCCATGGAAAAGATTGCCGCAAACGGAGATAAAACGTATGTGTAGATAAAAATCATACGATAAACATTTTATATGACAATATTCCACTATTAATACCAATTGATTATTTTGAAGCCATGTATTCATCTCAATTTCTCTGATGATGGAGCTCTACATATGTGAATCTTGGGTTGCCCTGAACAGAAACAATCAAGCATTTAGGCCCTAAGACTCAGGTAAAGCTGTCCTAATCTTTATGACAGCCTTACCTAATTCTTCGATGTGTCTGTTATTTTCTGACTATACACATTATGAACATGTCTAATTGTCTATGCTCTTACCCCATGGACTTCTCTCAGCAACTCCGCCGTATCTTCAATAAACTCCATGCTCTTAGCCAGTCCCCTTTCTGGATGATTGTAATGAGCAAAAGCATGCGGGCAGCCAGTGTATCGTTTCGCCGTAACTGTATTTCCTCCTTCTTTTAACAATAGACCGTAATATTCACCCTCATCTCGCTCCAGGTCAAACTCTGCTGTCACGATATGTGCTCGAGGCAGATTCTTGAAGTTCGGAGCGATAACTGGTGTGAGAATCCACTCATTGTTCAACTTGTTCTCCAGCTCGTCTACAGGCTTTCGTCAGTTACACTACTAGTTTGAAGGCGATTGTACTTACCGGCATCTTCGCTGACCCAGTATTTCAGGAACCACTGCTCGCGACCCAGAGGTCCCCATGGCACGTCTTTAAGCTTGTGCACACTGTCATAAGGACAGTTGTCGGTCGTGAGCTTTTTTATCTTTGTGTTACAGTAGCGCATATCTGTGGCGGGGACGATCAAAAGGTGCAACTTGATGTCGATGCCCTCATCGCGAGCAAAATGGCCAAGAACAGCAGACATGTGGCCGCCAGCCGAGAGACCACCGAAGGAGACACTGTTGGGGTCGATGTTGAGCTCAGCAGCGTTGTTGATTGTCTGGGATGTGTTAGTATTTATCAGAACAACAAAAGTTCGGGTCTCACCCATTTCACAGCATCCCAACAGTCATAGATAGCAGTTGGAAATCGGCACTCGGGACCCATGCGGTAACCAACATCAATGACTTTGATAGATGCCTTATTGCACATGTGACGACACCAAGCTGCTTCGGATTGAAGACCGCCAAGCACCCAACCTCCTCCATGGAAGTTCAAGTGAACAGGAAAAGGTCCAGGCCCTTCTGGAGAATAGACTCTGATAGTTATTAAACCTTCAGGGCTTGTGACAGGAATTCGTCTATCTTCAACATGGAAGACTTCTGGGCCTGGGCAGGTCGGATAGGTAAAACTGTACTTGGCTGGTTCGAGTCGATATTCCTCGATAGTGACCTCATCTGCTCGAATCATAGAACTACCATGAATATTCCATAGCTTTCTCCATTCTGGATCAAGACCTGGGTATTCATCGTTCCCAAAATCCAAGCGCTTGAGGCTCGGAAAGGAAGTTGTGGCCTCCTGTGTTTCTGTGATTGTTGTAGACATGGCCAAAACGAAAGCAAGATACCAAAGAGACACAAATATGCGAATTGATAAAGTTCGATAAACGAGTTCTATCGAAAAACCATACCGGAACTTAAACTGTTTTATCTCATAGGCTCGCCGGTTCCTCACCTCGGCGTCAGTCCTGATTGGCGGCGTTCTCTACGCCGATCTAACAGTCCCACCACCGCTATCTGGTGAGATAGCGGCAGATAGGCCGTCGATGGCCACCTATCACGAGTCATAACCATGACCCCGCGTTATCTCTTAGCAGGGTTCCCAGCATAATGGGTCTGTTCGGTCCGGGGTAACTTCTCCAACTGACTCAAGTTTATAAACGGGCCTTTGACCCGAAGATTCGCGATCATACCATCATTCAAGGAACATCAATTCAATTTGAACATGGCATCTGATCTTAACATGGATGATAAGTCTGTTACAAAGGGAGCAGATGCTACGAGTGTTGCAGGACCTGAAGAGCAATGGCAAGGTCTGCGAAGGGTTCCTGATAAGTTACCCAAGATCGCATTGTTGATCCTGGCTGTTGAGGTAAACTTTTATGATCCCCCAAACATGCATGATTGGACATCTTGTGCTGACAGACATGACAGCTCGGTGAGCGATTCACATACTTTGGCCTCTCGGGCCCAATTCAGAACTACATCAAGTTTGTTCCCCAGTCCATCATCATGACTTAAGAGCAGCATTGACATGATCATTTCAGTAACCCATACGACCCCGGCTCTGATCTTCCCGGTGCCCTTGGTAAGGGTCAAGCCGTTGCAACAGCCCTGGGCAACTTCTTCAAATTCTGGGCCTACGCCTCGACAGTCATCGGTGCAATTGTGGCCGGTAAGTACATGACTTAGGCTCACTTCACCTTTCACTAACACTTCATTCCAGATCAGTACCTTGGCAAGTTTCGAGCAATCTGCCTCGCCTGTGTCATCTATACGATCGGCCTCGTTATCCTTGTTTCAACCTCTACCCCTACAGCCATCCAGCACAATGCCGGTCTTGGTGGTCTTATTGCCGCTATGATCACCATTGGTCTGGGTACTGGTGGTATCAAAGCTAATGTGACACCCATGTGTGCTGAGCAGTACCAGCATTCGCATCCAGTTCTTAAGACTCTCAAGTCAGGAGAGCAAGTCATCGTTGATCCAGAGCTCACTGTGCAAAGACTCTTTATGTGGTGGGTTTTATCTGTTACTGATTTGGTGGTGGTTTGCTAACTCAACTTCGCTTAGGTTCTACTGGATTGTCAACGTTGGAGCCCTGTCGCCTCTCATCACAGTGAATATCGAAGCGCACTACGATTTCTGGCTTGCCTACCTGATCCCTCTAATGTGAGCTTCACCGCCATCTCCACATTGATGCAATCCTCTAATCTTTTTCTCACAGTGCTATCCTCATTTCCACCGCAGTGTTCCTCTCGGGTCGAAATAAATACCTCCGCGTTCCTCCTGTCGGCTCAGCCATTCTCGATGCATGCCGCACAACAAGCATCGCCATCAAGGAAAAGGGCTTCCAAAATGCCAAGCCATCAACTCTCAGGGCCCAGGGTCACAATGACAAGTACCCATTGGCCAGCCAGGAAAGATATACTGATGAGTATGTCGGTGATGTTGAGCGTGGGCTCAAGAGCTGTAAGGTGAGTAATATTTCTGCTCAAACACGAAAAAAAAGAAGAAAAGCACGTAGATTGCTATTCGATCTCCTCGACCCAGCTGTTAGCCTATGTTACATTTCTGTCCAAACTTTACGCTGTGGATACTAACGTCTTCCATTCAGATGTTCTTGTTCTTCCCATTCTACTTCATCTGCTGGAATCAGATGTGGAACAATCTCATTTCTCAAGCCGGAACCATGGCTCTACATGGAACGCCCAACGATCTGCTCCAGAATCTCGATCCCATCGCCCTTATCTTCTTCATTCCCCTTCTCGACAGTAAGTTACCTCTCAGGTACCCTCCATCAGTCATTTTCTAATTCACCATTACTTAGTCGTCGTATATCCTCTTCTTCGAAAGTATAAGATCGACTTTGACCCAGTGACCCGTATCTTCATGGGCTTCATGTTTGCCTCCATCTCAATGGTTTACGCTTGTGTTCTTCAACACTACATCTACAAGTCACCTCCAAAGAGTATCCACGTGTGGATTCAGGCGCCATCATACATTCTTGTGGCCCTTTCCGAAGCTTTCGTCATTATCACCGGTCTTGAACTGGCCTTTACACAAGCACCAAAGAAGTATGTACTCAGAGCTTCCTGGATAAGTGTGTCATGACTAACAAACATCTCAGCCTACGATCCGTTATATCAGCTCTATTCTGGCTGACAATTGCTGTGGCTGCTGCGATTTGTATTGCATTAGGAGCTGTGTCTCAAGATCCCTATCTAGTGTGGATGTATGGGGCTGTGGGAGTATCTGGTTTTATTGCAGGCTGTGCATTTTATGCTTGCTTTTATAAGGGACGGAAGAAGAATATCGCTGCAGAGGATCTTGTCATCGAAGGGGCCGTAGCAAAGTAGCGCACGACAAGTAATTCCTTGTTTAGCCTCTCGTACCTTCTTATTTAAATTCTTCAAGTTTCAGATATTTCCGTAATTTCACCGTGTTGTTCAATAAGTTCACTTGAAATCTCACCTTGAACTTGCCAGCCCTTACATTGTAGGTAGGTTAAAGAGAAATCAGCATTGGTAAGATGTAGGTAAGACTATCATAAAGATTAGGATAACGTACCTAAAGTCTTAGGGTCCAAGTGCTTCTGGGGCTGTGATCTTTCAGGACCAAAAGGTATGTATCAGACCGCTTCTGCTTGGGCATATTGATAACATCTCCAGGTAGAGAGCAACGCAAACATCGCAAGGCTGAGGAAAAGAGACGTGCTGAAAAGCCCCTGTTTTACAGAAAGGTGATGAGGAAATCGCTGAGGGATGACAAAAAGGGCTACACGAAGGAAAAGGGAGGAGAGGCACAGCAAGTTGGTAGCAGCATGTACTAGCAAATGTGTTATTCCTAGTTGCATGAAAGCCTATCGTGTCGCCGAACTGCAATGTACTCTTGGCTGGAATCTCAATTGCCCCATCTATCTATCCCATCCCCTCCAACTAGTTCGATGCCAATTTCGCCGTATGCAGCACTTCTATTGAACAATCTACCCATGGCCGATTGTGTCGATGCCCGAGCGATAGAGGGAACTCACTGAGGTTGTTCGATAAGGTGGTTGTTTGTCTGTTGTGCTTTACAAGACAAGTGGGATTAAAACCGGGGAAGAGCTGGCCAGATTAACTGACATGGGAGCTCAGTGTTTCGTCAAACGGTCTCAAGATCGATTCAGGAGTAGTATCGTGCCAGGTGTGCCCGAGGGAGAAGAAGTAGAAGTTGTCATGAGCGGGTGAATCTGCTAACGCCTTTATCCTCGTGTACGTGTGGCTTGTTGTTGAAACATATAACGAAGTCTCCGAGTTGCTACCATAGAGTGAGGTCAGAGCTTCTGTTCAAGAAAAGGATACATCAAATATTGTCTATGATGAGGTAGCCGGTAGTGTACTCTGTTAGGAGGGATCTCTGTATAGAATAAAGATACTGTGAGAATAACAAGAAATCGATGTCTTGGAAACATATATAGCTTCACCTTGTTCTCATGTCTATTCGTTTCCTGGGCATCTCTCTCGTCGTCATCACAGCTCAGCTGGATCAAGAACCTGGGCAATTTTCGCTTGAAGCTATCATTAAAACATTAAATCAAAGAATGAATATCTATGTATTGTATGTATGGCTTGCACTTGAAGGCATGGCAATGGTTTATGTTGATGGGGGAACAAGTTCCGAGCCCTGAACCTTCTGAAGGACACTCTTACATACAATAAGGATTATAGCCAACTCCCTCACAGATCTTCAAGGCATGCAATATTGGTCTTGGATCAAGCAAGGCTGTGGTTGCAAAGTAGATGATGGTGTAAGACGATAGGTCAATATACTCCACGTAGTAATAAGCAAAATCCCCGATAAGAATCTGCTTCCCTTTCACCCTAGCCGCAGATAAGATCTATCATTTGCAACAGCCATGGCATCGACCATTTCTTGTCGCTGTCTGAGTAAGGTTGACGCGTGGGTGTTGGAGGTCAAACATAGCTTCGGCTGGGTCGGAACTACACCTTAAGCATAGAAATTACGGGAGGGCCAATAAAAAGGAACTTTGGAGGCGCTACAGAATACAGTCAGAAAACAGTGGTCATTGGTATTTAGATATTATGGAAATAAAAGGAGAGTTCCGTTGCTTCTAAACATAGCCTTCAATCAGATAGGCTGTGGCTGTTTGGGTGGTGTGCGTGGTACTGTAAGGTTTGGTCTGTCTGGAGGGCATGCCTCCCTGTAAGAACTACTGGAGCAGCTATCTTACTGTCCGGCGTCTAAAATGATCTGCGACGCAAGTGAAAATAGTTTCGGTATCTCACGGACTGTCCCGGACTCCGTAAACCCCAGACCCCGGACCTGTCACTGCAGCGATATGAGGCGATGAGTTATGATCTAGGGGAATGTTTTTCCCTTCGCATCTTCAAAATGATGAGTTTAGATGTGAGATCTTTGGGAAAGGTCCGGGGTTCAATTCCCTGTGAGTTCATGGTTTTTGTTGTCAGGGGTCATATATTTTTGTCAATCGAGTTGCTGTTGACAAGTACTGTGTAATGGTGGTGTTGTACCTCGATTCCATCTCCAGGATATGGGATTGGCGACAGCTGGAAGTTGAGCTGGTAAAAATAAGCAAACAGGGCACTAACGAGTGCAACATAAGAGCAGGGACCTGGTCACCAAAAAATTGGAATTGCTGTACCTCCATGCACTCAAATAAACAAAAAGAAACACAATTAGATGGACTCACGGGGAATTGAACCCCGGACCTTTCCTAAGCGTCGTTTAATAGATGCGAAAGGAAAATCATACCCCTAGACCATAAGCCCTATCATTGGTTGATGTTGCATCGTGAAATGAGGTTTATGGATATTGTGGTGTTGTGGTGGATCCATTTGCAAGGATGCCAAGTTTTGAGGTTGAGCCGCAGACAAGACCGTCCGTAGCCAATCTGTGAGCTGGATAATTGTGTGAAAAGGTTGTTGTACGATTATGGAACCTCGTCTATCTACGAAAAGTTACTGTGGTTCTGAATATGGCTTTTTCTTACGTGTTCTTTGCGAGCCACAACCTTGATGATGGGAACAAGGTTGGTTGCCCAGCGAGAACCAAGACCGAAGAGTATTCTGGGCTCAAATGTATCGTAAAGAATTGTGTTCTTTGGATATGTCACCATAAAGATATGTATAAAATTTACTCAATCAGAACCCAAGAAGTGAAATGTGAAACATGATGAGTTGCGAACAAGCGATACGATTCATGACCAAAAAGTTTGTGATACATCTCACAACAATACCATGAATCAGTCCTCCAACCACTTTATCTTTGGTAGAAAAAAAAGGCTGTCCTTTCGCCAAGCATAAATGACATTCTGAAACATAACGCATTAAATAAAACCCAAACTAGCGAGCATAAACCTCGTCACAGTGATGAGTTGTTCAAAAGGTGTAGGGTGAGACACAGAAAAGAATGGAGATGCCTTGTAGTGCAGTGCATTTCATTTCATTTTCTGCTTGGGCCTACGTCTGCACCTACGTATAAGCTTAAAAAAAAAGGAAAGAAATCTTGATTTAGAAACAAGGGTTCACTGAATGATGCATGCATACGCCAAGTAACAACTAAACCTGTGGGATTTGTTTTTATTGAGTGAAAGGTGAAACGGTTGGGTTATTTGGTTTGGTTTGGTTTGGCTGGATGGTGTCCTAGTGATGTAATTTTTGCGGGCGGGTTAGATTTAGTGGCGTTTATCATTTTTTAATTTTGAATTAGTGGCTTATGTAAGGGGATTGAAGTATGTTTTGGCGGCTATGTCGGATAGGAAGGGGGATGTATCAGGAATGTATCAGCAGAGTAGTGTAATGTCTAGTCATGTCCAGTCATGATGATAAATTTATTGTGAGTGTCTCTATTGCCGCGGAGTTATCTTGGGATGTTTTCAACCATTTGATACGGATGTCCCGGCACTAATAATCCCTGAAGGCCAAACCTTTTTACTGGGTCTGGAGATTAAACTGGCTGCAACGAACTCAATAAGTGACGTAGATTGACCCACTCTCACTGCGCACTCAAACCAAGATCGTCTAGACTACGGATACCTACGTAGGTTACGGTCCGGGTATTAATCTTGTTCTTGTTTTGTTTCGCTGTCCACAGTCTACAGTAATGGCTGATCATCAGACATCTCTAACAAGCGGCTGATCGGACCTGGGGCTAGTCTCTTTTCTATCAACTGACTAATTCCAGCCTTAACCGCCACAGTACCAATACCAATACCAATATCTCACTTAACTCCAAACTTCTCTTTACGATACAACACTTTTACCCCCTCTTACCATGTCGTCTTGAATGGGCATGGCTTCCAACAATCGCCAACAGCCCTCGGGCCATCATCTTAATGTAGCTGGATACAACTACAATCGCCGTTCTCCAAGCCCATCATCCTCTCGCCCTATCAACCCGCCCGATCCCGGAAGTCCTGGCCCCGTCGACGAAACAGCATCCGATTACTTCAACCCGCTGAGTCAAGCGCCTTCAGCAGTATCGCAGTCTTCTGTAACATCCTTTCCGCGCTTTCCATCACAAACATCGCTTTCCGCTTTTCCCTCTTACGCAGAATCGAGTTCTCAGCGACCCCAGACGCCCCAGCGAAGACCCGTCGATCAATCGCGGCAACCTAGTATCCGCATTCGCCGAAGTTCAAACGGATCGGTCTATTCGAATCATAGTTTCGATGGATATAGTGATGATGGTAGACCGAGGAGTATTTCGCAGCCTGAGAGGGCCAGAGTTCCCGAGGGTTCACCTGTGTTGGCCCGACACTCTCGACGTGTACCACAGGCCGCTATGCCGCGACTGACGGAGGAGGGAGCGCGACCGAGTCTTGCTGAGCTAGGTGTTGATGAAGGTCAAATCTCTGATCTATCTCCGACCGCTTCTCTTCCCGATCAGGATATGAATCGTCAAAGGCGTATGACGCGGCTTCAAAGGGCTAGTCGCTTCTTCTGGCCTGGACATCGACGGCAATCTGGTGACGATCAAACTGCTTTGCCTATGGGTCAACGAGATATCAACCAACAGAGAGACGATGAATATGACCAAGAGCTGGTGGACTGGCTTGATGTCATCGGTAAGAACCTCTCGCCTATCTAGCGATATCTCCACTAACAATAACAACCCCAGACCCCGAAGTCCAAACCCTTTCCACTCTAACCAACGTTCAAAACTCCCTTTTCGTTCCTGACCTCGGAAAATGGGTCAACCGTCGACCGACATACGCTCTATCCCGACACGATCCCCAAGCCGATTGGGCACGAGGCGCTGTTGAGCAAGAACGACAACGCGAAGCTGTTCAACAAGAGGCACAAGACACTGCTACTATCGGACCCATCGAAGAAGAACCCGAGGTCCGTCGACCCCAACGAAGCAATACCATCACATCCCGTCTTACAGACTCACACTATGCTGCTCTACCTCATGGAACTACCCTTGAAGGTTGGACCCCTGAAGAAAAAGCCGAGTTGGATGATCACGTCCGACATATGCTACACTCCCGACGCGCGAGATTCAAGCGTCGCATGAAAGGTTTTGGACAATACGTCAGAAGACCTCTTGGTTTCTTCGTAACACTATACGCTACCCTTATCACTCTCTTTGGTCTTGCATGGGTTCTTTTCCTTATCGGCTGGATCTACGTCGGCGAGAAACAAGTCTACGCAATCCACGTCATCGACAGTGTTCTTGTCGCGCTCTTCGCCATCATGGGTGATGGTCTAGCTCCCTTCCGTGCTGTCGATACCTATCACATGTTCTTCATCTGGCGCTTCTCACGATTGATCAAGCGCGCTGAACAAGGAAAGAAACCTAGGAATAGACTTCAGAAGAAGCGCACCCCGCCGGGTGTGTCGACAAGGCCGGAGGATTCGCATTTGACGGGCCAGCAGGCGCGTGCTCTACTCGATGCTCAGGACTATAACCCTGAGAGAGACGGCACGGTCGGAACGATGGAAAACCCACCGCAACCACAGCCTGAAAGTCCTGAGACTATTGACTTGGAGAATGCCAAGTCTAACGATCCTGAGTCTGACCAGCCTGCTTTGACGTTTGCTCAGTTCAAGAGTCTGCAGCATCATCAAAAGAAAATGGCCAAGTCGCACAGTTTCTACAAGCCTCACGAAACATTCACACACTTTGCCTTTCCTCAATCATATCTCCTTGCTATCGTCATCCTTCTCGATTGCCACTCCTGTCTTCAGATTTCTCTGGGTGCATGTACCTGGGGTATCGACTACCACACCCGTCCTTTCGCTTTAACCACCGTCATTCTCTGCGTGAGTATCACCTGCAACATCACAGCCGGTCTACTCATCAGTAGAGGCGACCGCAAGACGCGAAAGAAGGACGTGTGGGAGTTGTTGGATAGACAGGAGATTACGCAGGATGCTATAAAGCACATTGAGAAGAAGAAGGAGAAGGAGGAAAAGGCTGAGAGGGAGAGGGAGGAGTCGGAGAGGGAGGGTGATGGGTCGAGTAGTAAGACGAGTCGCACTTCTAAGGAGTTTAAAAAGTTGGTTAGATCGACAAGCTGAGGACGATGGTCGCGTGATGGAGATGGAGAAGGAGATGGATGCTTGGGAGGAGTAATGAGTATTCAAATGGATATGATGATTATGGATAATAAATAGTTGATACCTAATTTATATAGAATCATGAACACGGATACTTGTTTGTATCAATTGATTTGGTCTGTTGCTGTCTGTGATCAGGGTTTCTCCTCATACTTACTGTCAACATCCTTTGAGGCGAACCAAGATCGTATTCTGGTCGACGCATGCGTATTCTGCGAACTATGAACATTGCTCCATAACATCCATGGTGAGCAAAAGAGGTCGCCACTGAATTTACAGACCAGAGACTTGATTGTCGTATCAACGCACGACATACAATATATCGTATGCCTCCACTGGTAGCTCATTGTAGAGCCGAGATGGGACCTTTCTTCGTGACCAGGGCCCCCCTTGTCTGTCTGGCATTGTCAGTTCAGTTCGGTCCGCTTATCTACATATCAAACCAATATGATAAATCTCGTCAAGTAAATCTGATTGCATTTCCACACGATAACAGATCTAGGACAACCCTTGTCATTCTGGTGGTTCGATGTGTCAGATGTAATCAAGAATGGCCTGTGCCTCAGACGAGTGTGGGGAGCTTCCAAGGTCTGAGCTCGAAAAAGATTTTCTCGGCTTGTGATTGACGATGTAACTAAAGAATTAGTAAAGACCATGTCGCGAGGGAGACAGAGAAGTAATGCTGGGTATCGCCATCTTGTGGCCTTCAGTATAGCATTTGTAGTATAGTATAGTATACGTAGTTATGGTATAGCATATATCATGGATATTTCATTCCATAGATCCTTCAAATATTTTTACAGATAATATTTTTCTCATGCAAATAAACATAGCATCATCATCACATCCCAAATCATGAAGCGTTTTGGGTGAAAGAAGAAAGCTGATCGGTGACGACAAGACCAGCGACGCTGGCAGAGGTGAGAGTAGCCAAGACACCAGAGAAGAGAGCAGAGACGGCGAGCTTGGCGACATCACCACCTCGACCGGGGGCGAGCTGGCTGAGAATACCGATCTGGATACCCAGAGATCCAATGTTGCCGAAGCCGCAGAGAGCGTAGGTGGCGATGAGTTGGGATCGGGGAGAGAGGCCGGCATATGCGTTTTTCCTGGGATCCGATTCTTTGTTGGTAAGAGCGGCGAAGGCATTGTACTCATTCTAGACAGACTGTGTTAATATCGTGATATATACTTATGGGCGATAACTTACGGTGATGATCTTCTCTGCGATGAGCTTGGCAACAGGGAGAATATCTCCGCCCTCGCGGCCGCCCGAGCGGGGAACTCCAAGTAGGAAAGACACAGGATACAGCATGTAACCCAGGATAGTCTGAAGAGTAAGTTCAGGGTCGTTGATGTTGAGGTATCGACCCCACCAGGTGAGAAGACCGTTGACGAAGGCAACGAGGGCAATGATGCAGAGAAGAGAGCAGATGATGGTACCGGCAATCTTGATACCGAGCCAAGCACCGTTGGCGAAAGCGTGCAGAGCGTTCTCGGCCTTGTGCTCATCATCATCAGGAATGACAACACGTCCAGCTGTGAGAGTCTCTTCGGTCTCGGGGTATCGCATCTTGGAGATGGCCAGAGAAGCAGGAATGGACATGATACAAGAGGAAACAAGAGCCTCACGGTTAAGACCGAGACCAATGTAACCAACAAGAACGGATCCAGAGATGGTGGCGAAACCACAAGTCATGATCTGGTGAAGCTCGGCCTTGGTCATGTGAGGAACGAAAGGTCGAACAAGCATAGCTGATTCTCCCTGTCCGATGAAGGGAGTAGCAGCAGCGACAACAGCCTCAGCACCAGAGACTCCAAGACCCCAGAAGACGAAAGTCGCAACCTTGACGATGAACCACTGAACGAAACCGATATAGTAGAGAACCTGGACGATCGAGATGAAGAAGATGATAGCGGGAATGACTCCGAAGAAGAAGAAAGGGAGCTTGGAGGTATCATCGCTGGTCAAGAAAGCAACACCAGCTTTGGCGAAACCAAGAAGATCGGCTGCTCGGTCGGCGATGAATCGGAAGATATCGTAACCAACAGAAGTTCGAAGAACAAACAGACCAATGATGTACTGAGTGAGCATACCGCCGATAACAGTGCGCCAGTTGATCTTTCTGCGATCCTTACTCGTAATCCAGAGGAAAGCGAGGAAGACAATAAGGCCAAAGATACTGATAGCACGGTTCTCACGCGTGTTATCAGCAACCTCCTCTGAACCAAAAGCACCAGCCAGAATCGCCGCGACCGTGACAGCTGCCCCAGCAAGAGTGCGGAACTTGCTGGGGATGGCTTCATACACTACTACAGCTGTGCGCTGCCAAACCCACTTGATCGCATTGGAGACGTGACGACTGGGGACGTAGAAGAAGATGAGGCGCAGCATGATGGCAAGCCAGAGAAGAAAAGGCACAACCCAGTTCTTATCATTGCGATGCAGAACAAGCGATGCGATCCACCAGCCTGTGAAGAGACACCCGATAAACGCATGAAGAATAGGTTTGCGATGTCTGTACACAACTAGGGGGATATGTCGTCGCCAACCAACGAGACCAACGCCAGTATCGCTGTTTGTTCGCGCAGAAGCGTCAATGACACCAGCCTCGTGCTTCTCGTGATCGCTGTAGTCAGGCGGGGTGTGATGCTGCTTCTCAGTAGAGAGCTTCTCATCTAGAGAGTGTCGCTGCTGGGGGACGACAGCAGGAGCATCTGTTGTACCGGTTGTGTAAACGGGATCATCGTGGCCGGGGATGTCGACGCGGGGAGAGTGGTGATGATGTTGATGATGGTGTTGATGCTCAGGGTCTAGAGCAGGATCGGTATGTCTTTCAGCCATTTTGATTGTATTTCTCAGCAAGAAGAAGAACAGAGGGGAATTGAGAGAGAGAAGAGTCTAGATTTGACCTGTTGAAGGCGGAGCTTCACTTCTCACAGCTTGAGCAGTGAAGCACAAGAGAGGAGGGGGGAAAAGGACCCTGCGGAAGCGAACGGGAGACTTTTTGAGAAAAAGAATTTTAGCCCTAGACCAAGACTGGAGCCAGGTCGGACGAGCTTTGCTTTCGAGGCAAAAGATGGAGAGACTGGCGGACGATCTGTCGTGGGTCGTATCTTCAACGTGGGGATTGCTCGACTTTTTTAAACCGAGACCGAAGAATAAAGCTCCAATTGACTTGACACTAACTAACCCAGACTAACTAATTTTTTATTTTTTTTTGCCTCTAGGGAGTGTAAGTTGGAGAGGGTGTACCGACTAAAAATTAACCCCCCGGAACTAAATAAGCCGTTAATAATGCTGTTGGGTTGGTCAGTTTTTAGAAACGACGATCATTTATTGGCAAGTGAGCACGAGGACATAAGAGAGAAAGACAGTACAGTAGAAATTTGGAGGCAAATATGGACTTACAGGGATGGACATGGATCGAGACCCATGAAAGAAGTAGAGCTTATCAGTTGAGAGGATCCATACTTCGGAGACGCCTAGATACAAAGAGAAGTATCCGTACAAGAATCGGAATAATACCGATACACAACATTTACAGTGAGTGACACACACTCTGTAATACGATGAATGAATGTATCAGGTCATATCATACTCAGCTGAACTTTAAACAAAAGATCTACACAAACATGTTGATACTGAGCATCCAATATCAGAAGACAATGCCTCTATTGACGGCCAACTCTCGGCACGATCTAAACCTATTTCAGAAGGTTGCTGGAACGTTTGAAAAGACCCAGCTCCACTGACGTATTCTCCACTTTCACCGGACCAAGCGACCAGGTAAGGAATAGTTCAAGACCCTTTGGTAGATTAGAAGTTACTGCACACCATCAGTCACCATATCATTGACCAATTATTTGTCCGTAAATCAATTTACAGGGAATGGGAACTTGTGTAGCTGGCTGGGTGCTGGGATCCTCTCGGTCACCTTGTTTAGACCATCCCCGAGTCTTTATCTATACATACCAGCTAGATATCAAGACCAGAGAGAGGGAGATACAGAGATACAGAGTTACAATACAATCTCTCATATCTATTAATCTTACTCTTCTTATCATTCTGTCTCACCCTCACTCTCTAACTGTCTGCCTATTTCTCCTCTCAGCCACACCCGTTCTCCACCCATCTAAACCACATCTAGTCATATCCTTGACATATCACTATCACCATTTAGGTAGGTCATCTCCAAAACTGTCTTCTCCCCATGTTCTGTTATGTAACACCAAAACAACTTTCTCCTCCTTCTCCTCACTTCCCCAGGCTCTCTCTACTCTATCTCACCCCCCTACCCTACCTACCCTACCC
>JAALXK010000251.1:0-67458 GCA_012977745.1 Fusarium anguioides | reverse complement strand
GTGTCTACATGCACGTACGGGTACAGCCCAAACCCCAGATCTTGACATGGTAAGTTAATCTGGGTTTGAAAGCATTTCCTACCCCTATCCCCCAGGTGTTATTGCTACGCAGCCTTTGCCTACAGGAGCTGGATACTTTGCAAATAGTGTCTATGCCTCTTGATTATGCAGACATTGGGATTTAAGTCCTGTAAAGTCCGCACACGAGCGGGGCTTTCGAAGTCGGCATCCTCGGACAACCCTTAGCAGCCGAGAGACCGGGGTGTGGCACGCGAACGACGATAATTATTAAACTCTGTCCGTGGAGCTCGAGAGAAAGTGCCTGCCAAGATTGATGTTTCTTGGAACGTAACAAGCCCGCAGCTAATGATAAACATTGTTTAGTTGTCGTTTTCCGTTTTGGTGGCAATTGGCGGTAAAAGAGTAATACCCGCTGTATGATAGCAAAAAGGCTGACAAATTAGCCAGCGTTAAGTCCATGAAGATATTCTATTACCCAAATCGGAAATAAGTTGACTGTACAGCTAGCTGCTCGGGCTGTAGGATCCGTCATCATGAAGAGTGTTCTAGCAGCCCAATTCCGATATTACCATGATTTGCTAGGTTGTTTCCATGGATATCCTCTTCTTGATGTACAACGCAACCTTCATCGACTTGCACATGGTTGTACTTGATGGTGCACCTCTGCACGTTGTCAATGTACGTAGGTAATATGCAGATCTGAGCTCCTCAAGCTCAACGTAGCACAGCATATTCCTCCAAAGATGGGGGAGGGGAACCTGCTTTTGACCTCTCATAGCTAGGGTCATCATGATTACTCTGTGCCAAGAGACCTCTCACCCTCCACTAAGACTGACATCCAACGTGGAGGGTCAAAAAGCTAATAAACTACGTCGAGTTGCAGAGGGAAGCGAAAGGCAATATGATAGGCTGGTCACGACTGTATTTACTTGACATCTTGAACCGCCAAAACAACAAGATGATATCTCGAATACCTACGGATTTAACAAATATGGCCATATGGCATATGGCCCGTTGACGCTACTGTAAGATGGCTCAAGCACCAATACAGATAGGGCGTTATCGCGCGCGCCCTATGTCATCTCCTGCAATAGCGAGTGTGGCTTCTCATGGTGACATAGTTTTGATTCCGAATCTATCCCTTGGTAGACATGCTATCCGAGTTTTCGGATTCAAAAATGTAAGCCGTGAATAGCAGATTAATTCTGGCTTAGAATCGACCATAGTTTGGATTGGGGTCGGGGTTGTTGAGGCCTGGAACTGTGTCTGCGTGTATGTATACCCGCACAACCGGCGGAGTTGCTCACAACAAGTGGCATCGGCTTTAATGCTTCGTCAGCAACCGTCGGTTTTTAGATTTGACATGGGGTTTGGCTGACGCTGCTCTATCGATCCTTCGAGCATGGATGGATATGTGATTATAATTAGCAGTATGACTAGGCACAGATTGTGAAAGACAAACCCTCGATGTCACAATATGACGTGCTTAGAAACGATGGGAACGATCATGCTGATGTTTAAACAACAACAACAACAGGGACAACAACGGTATGGTAACCATTCGACGCAGTAAAGTAAATTGCTTTGACAATTCTATTCATTTTAGGGGCGGCTGACCGGCACAGAATGGCGGAGTTGAGCTTTGCCTTTCGACTATCTCATTCCAGTCTCTACCTATCTCAAGCTTTCCTTCCAGAAACCACAAACAACAGGCATCATGACCCTGCACTGGCTAGCAAAAACCATTTCATACTATTTTCCGCCAAGTTTCGTAAGTGCCGACTCTCCGGTAAGGAATGAAACCGAGGAGCTCGGCACTTGAGACTTCTAGGAGAACCCATCAGATGTTTGCTTTCCAATGCGAAACACAAGCTGCGTCGCGAGATGCGCTCTGATTTTTCTGGAACACAAGATTTAGAACTGTCGCTAGCTCAGGTTGTATGCCCATGCCGGAAGCCAAATATTTCCTGGTTCGCCCATGTCGAAAGGGTTCTTCTTCTCAGGGGTTACCTGGATCTAGTCTCCGCTCTTTTGAGATGATCGTAGTCCTTTGATCGCCGACACGCAAGCTGGTTCCATTGTTACAGGTTTCGAAAGCTGCGATAGAGATGCTCCGCCAATGCCTCTCAAGACAAACCCTGCCCTCGCCTGTTTCGAAATCTCCATCGCAACGCTAGAAAATGCTTGTTCTGCAACCTTATTCGAAAATGGCACTGTACTCTAGATCAACAATATGCGTCACTTGGTGAGACGAATTGCGATCCAGGACAGATGCACAGTTCGGAAAACGGCAGACAATACTCCTCACTGGTTTGATCTTCTCTCAGGGCATTCTAGCTTGGTCTGGTACTGAAGCTATTGTATCATTGTTGCACTTTGTGCCATCAGTTGAACCGTTTAGGTACCATGGATCGAGACTAATAGATCTCGACTGAAATCAAATGAGTTAGCGAGCGCATTGCCTTGTGCGAGTCAATTCGTGTTTGAGTCAGAGTTGCTCGGTTTTGAAGTCCAAGGAGATAGTCTAACTGTTACTGCTCTTTCTTGTCTCCCCTTTTCTTGGCGATAGCCTCGTGGCCACGTTGTATATGAAGATACATGTGTCTATATTAGGTTGTTGGGCGTCTTACTTCTTACTGCATATAAGCCCCTGTGGCTGCATACGTTACAGCGCTCTCCTGCCGTAAAAACCCAGAAGGCAAAAAACGGCTTCTTTCACTTGCTGGCTCCTTGCAGATTCATCTTACCATGGCAACTCACTGATCACAGTCGGTATCATCAAGTTTCAGGGGTAGCTTGTGTTCAAGGATACTTGTTGTTCAGGTGCACCAGTGCGGGCCGTCCGTGTCACTTCAATGAATCGTAACTTCGTGCTTGCTTTCATCCATCCTAGTTCGCTCCTGGCTCCCACGCGCATGTGGAAATGGAAACGTGAGAAAAGATAGGTAGCCGCGTACTCCGTTCCTTCCAGGCTTGTCGGAAGGTATCCAGTTAGGATCTCTCCACGTTCCACGTAATTGACAAGTGGAAGTGGAGGCTTAGATTCTTATTCTTGTCCCTTCCCTTTCATCTCAAATATCTAGGTTCTCTTCAGACCCTTTTCAAACAAGAATATCATCTTCTTCGAACTAACAACTTATTTCTCTTCTCCTATCCGTGATACCAACCACGTCGAGCCTAAACTTCCTGATACCAATTCATGACGAGATAAATCCAGTCCCTCTTTCCCTTTCACTTTCATTTTCAACTCCTTGTTCATTGGCCGAATCAAATACCAGTATCAGCAGCTCCGCTTTGCGACCGCGCCGTTGGTGAATTTACTGCACGAGCTACAAGTAGCATGCTAAAATAATTGGATTGCGCCGCGACCTCAATTACATATCCAAGGGTCTAGTTCTTCACTTGCCTGTTGCAATTCTTAGGTGTTAGCTCCACCGTCTCCAACTGCGGGCCCCTGCCTTTGGGGATTCATCCCTCGCTCGCCTCAATTTGACACTTTGCGATCAATTTCTCTGTCTGACACCCTTTTTCTGTTTATTCTGTCGCATTGCTAGCTGCTGCGAGCTGCTGTTTTCGACATCGGCTTTTGCCTGACCACGTTCGCTTTGTCTATGCTGTTATAGCACAGTCCTTCGTTTCTCGAATCGCCTCCTACCCCTGTCCCTTGTCCAGGGCCTACGCTCCTTATCAACGAATTTCTGAAAAAGATTACGACTTCGAACATACCTGGCATTTCTAGGCCACAATCGTCAAGCAGTTGTTGTCGCCATGCTCAACTCTCGCCGCGCCATCGTGGCAGCGGTTTTTATCCTCACTGTCTTTTTCCTCCTCACACGGTCTCACACATCGACACCACTGGTCCCAGCTGCCAAAGATGCTGCTGCCGCCGCCGATACGAGCAAGAACGATGCTCCTGCCTCGAACCAAGCCGTGTCACCGCCACCAGAAAAGCAGATGGAGGTAAAGGAGCGTCGCATGCGGCCCCGCATTGACATGTCAAGCATGTCGACCTCCGAGAAGCTTGAATATGCCTACCCCTATGATGTTGCGACCAAGTTCCCGGCCTACATCTGGCAGACGTGGAAGCAAAGCCCTGATCAGGGTGATTTCCAATTCAAAGACCACCATGCTTCATGGAGAGAAGAGCACCCCGGTTTTGTTCACGAAGTTATCACCGACGACGTCGCTATCAACCTGATTCGTTTACTCTACGCCACTGCACCTGAGGTCATCGAGGCCTACCGAAGCCTCCCTATGCCTGTTTTGAAGGCCGATTTTTTCCGCTACCTCATTCTGTTCGCTCGAGGCGGCATTTACTCCGATATTGATACTTATGCCATTCAAAGTTCCGTCAAGTGGTTGCCCGAGCAGATCCCTCGCGATACTATTGGCTTAGTTATTGGCATTGAAGCGGATCCTGATCGTCCCGATTGGGCTCAGTGGTATAGTCGCCGTATTCAGTTCTGCCAATGGACGATACAAGCCAAGCCCGGCCACCCTATACTTCGTGAGATCATTACGCGTATTACCAAGAAGACACTCGACTTGAAACGTGAGGGCAAGTTGGAGAAGTTCATTGACCGAAATGTGGTTGAGTTCACCGGCCCGGCTGTATGGACAGATGTCATCATGGAGTACTTCAATGATGCACGATTCTTCGATATGTCACAGAGCAAGGGTAAAATCGACTTCAATAATTTCACTGGTATGGAGACGAGCAAGAGAGTGGGCGATGTAGTCGTGTTACCCATTACAAGCTTCTCGCCTGGTGTGGGACAGATGGGGTCAAAGGAGCCTGACGACCCTATGGCCTTTGTCAAGCATGACTTCGAAGGTAAGGGATTTCCGTGACTCGGCTCAAAGGCCAATGACAACTAACAGAAAACAGGAACATGGAAACCGGAGAGCGAACGCCACATGGGCGAACAGCAGCAACAAGAGGGACAGCAGGCACCCTTGCAGCAGCAATAACATTATAATCCGAAACACAACCACAACTACGATATCTAATGTTATAGCAACGACTATGAAGATTTCCTTCTCGAGCCTGTATATTTCAGCTGCTACTCTTTTCTAATGACATATGTTGTGTCCGTTTCTGGGGCTGGTTTCCGCATAGCTGTTGTTAAAGCCGGGCAGGCGTTGAACTCTGGCAGTTGCATTGCGACGGAAGAAGAAGTAAAAAGTTGAGGGGGATGATACTAGACTCTTTTTTTTGTGTGTGTTTGTGAAGGGCATCGCAAGGAAGTCATTTGTTTGCGCATTGGGATAGATTTGATTTGGCTTGATCTTGTTTTATTGTACGCACTTTGCCCATTTGTAGGCCATTATATGCCTCGTGGACGTTGAGGGAGAAAGGAGTTTCTCAGGATTGACAATGAAGCGCACAAGCGTATACCACAAAACTTTGCCCAGTGTTTATACAGCCGGATCCGTTGAAACCACTTGGTCGGGGATGACACTGGCGATGCGGATTAAGAAGAAGTGAAGTCTTGAAAGTTCTAAGGTTCTGCTCTGAACATAGCTTTTATGACTTGCGAATAGTGAATCATCGTTCTCTGAACAATATCTTTCAGACGACCTGGTCAGGCGTGTGATGTTAGAGGCGGGTAAGTTCCTAACGAGTATACTGTGACAGGTAGGTTAAAGTAAAAGCAGCACAAAGGTAAGAATTAGGTGAGGCTGTTACAAAGATTAGGATAACTTACCTAAAGTCTTAAGGTGTTGATGCTTGACTATTTATGTTAACAAGCTCAAGTATGCTGATTATCTATTGACCCGCCTGTAGTAGTTCCTTGAGTTTGGACGGATATTTCTATGCTAGTAGGCACCTTACAATTGACTTCACGGCACAAATATAGCCGCTCTTTCCGCGGGTTTGAAGGGCTGAATTGGTGAGCTGATGGTGCAAAAGGGATAAAAAGACGGCATTCGAGCCGCCCCCGCATTTCCCCAGGTTTCAGTTATTGGTCACTTCTTGTTGAGCCGCTGAGGGGTTCGGACTCCCACTCCCGTTGCCGCTCACTGTGGAGAGGACATTACGGAACTGGAAGGAGCAGAAACAGGAGGGATTCAAGGGCTGTGAGGGAAGAAAGTCTCAGCGATGATAGCCGAGGATCTGCAGAGGACTTGCAGAACATAGACAGCTTACTATATGTGTCTTTGAGCTTGAAGCTCCCACAATAAATCAAACTCGTAACCGATTAATTCCATGTACACAACTGGGCATTGCACTACCTACCTAGAAACATTCATTGATAAAGCTCACATTTCTCTAATCAACATCTCTAAGCTTCTCGACTCCCCTTCCACCCCAGATAAGATATCACAGCTTTCACAATGCAGACCGTGATACGCCAGAGCTTAAGAAGAACACATCTTTCCACAAGAATATTCAGAACATGTCAATTAAGACAACTGGCTACATCTAACTTGAGTATTCGATGGGGCCCCAAAGAGGTATGTGTTCCGTAACAACTCACAACATCAAGAGAACATAAACTAACACATCGAAGCCTCCGCTCTATAATGGTACAATCCCTGAACACTTCGCCTCGATTGTTGCAGCACATGGCGATCGTGAAGCGGTCATCGCTCGCTCGCCAGCCCCTCACTCTCACGAGTCTACACTAACCTATTACGCCCTTGACTCAATATCCAACAGCCTCGCTCATTCTCTTTCTTCAATTGGGGTCAGAAAGGGGGATCGTGTGGCCATTTCTCTTGGCAATTGTCCTGAATTCGCAGCTTTAACATACGCCTGTTTCAAACTTGGCGCCATACTTGTGCCGTTGAACCCAGGATTTAATGAGCAGCAAGTAGCTGCGGCACTAAAGCATCTTTCCGTTGAAACCCTCATCATCGGCGCTGTAACGGATTTGGCTTATAAGCCTGGAAGAGGCCGGAGTAACCAGCATCTGCTTCAGAGCATCGTGGGAGATGTCTCGTCATCCAAGATTCAGAGCGAGGCGGTCCCTTCTTTACGTAACGTTGTGGTTCTAGACAATCTGGCAAGCCACCCAGATATCAAGTTCGACCTCAAGGGGTGTCGAGCTTATATTCCTTATCAATCTCTAATCGATGGTTCAGTTAAGGCAGTAAAGCCCGATTCGCCCCTGAAACCAAGCGACGTTATCAACATTCAGTTCACATCAGGCACTACATCGCTCCCTAAGGCGGCCATGCTTTCACACCGTGCGATTCTCAACAACGGTGCTCTGATAGCGAATCGAATGGGACTTCATGCTGATGATCGTATTGTGGTGCCTCCTCCGCTGTTCCACTGTTTTGGCTGTGTGCTGGGATATATGGCTACAGCAACTACAGGCGCTGGAATCCTCTTCCCCAGTCCAGCCTTCGACCCTGAGGCTACTCTTCGTATGGTTGTTGATCACGAAGCCACAGGCCTTTACGGTGTCAACACCATGTTTGTTGCTGTTCTTGAGGCCCTTGATAGAGGCGATGCTGTTTCTCAGCCACCCCGCCATCTACGCAAGGGTATTGCTGCTGGTAGCAGCGTACCCCCCTCTCTCATGAACACTTTATACGAACGCCTTGGTCTCGAGGAACTTGTTATCTGCTACGGCCAAACAGAGACGGCGCCCGTGAGTTGTATGACCAGCCCCTCAGATCCTTTCGACAAGCGCACTTCATCTATTGGTCGGGTCATGCCTCACACAGGCATCAAGATCGTTGATCCTCTCAACCACAACAAGATTTTACCCATTGGAGAGCGAGGCGAACTTGCTGCAGCAGGATATCTAGTGATGGAGGGTTACCATGGAGACGAGGCTCGTACATCTGAAGTTCGCAAAGCGGATTCAGAAGACGGAACAATATGGATGTACTCTGGTGATGAGGCTGAGATGGATGAGCAGGGTTACGTGCAGATTACAGGCCGTATCAAGGACCTCATCATCCGTGGCGGAGAGAACATCCATCCGCTAGAAGTAGAGGACTGCCTTCTTACTCACGAAGGCGTACGCGAGGCGAGCGTTGTGGGTGTACCCGACGAGCGATATGGTGAAGCTGTTGCTGCTTTCGTCATCCCCGCCCGTGGATGGACACCCTTGGATCACATGCAGGATGAAAAAGCTCCGATAGACAAAGCAAGCACTGAAGAGCATGGGACTTTGTCAAGGGATGCGCTAAGGCAATGGGTTGCCTCGAATCTATCCAAGCATCTTGTGCCCAAGTACGTTTTCTGGATTGATGAGTACCCCAAGACGCCGAGTGGGAAGGTTCAGAAATTCAAGCTGAAGGATTATGCGAAGGAGATTCTAGGGGGTGAGGAGAACAAGCCACAGTAATAGGGTGTTCATTCAAAGTAATTCATTGCATTTTAAGCGTTATCGAGGTATCATTCGCAAATGGGCCATCTTTCTTCTTTTGAAAGGCCAAGCAGACAGATGCTCAAGTGTTCCCATCCAAAGCCCTTTAAATTCGTCAAAAAGCACTTTTTTCTGTCTTCGTTGCAAAGAAGCAATCGTCGTCTCTAATGGCGGCCGTCTATTCCTTAGCGGAGCTCCAATGCAGACCCTACGAGGTTTCCGGCCTCGATTGTTTTGTTGGCACCTCTCCACCAGCTACAGTTGTGACAAAGACAGGGAGCAAGATATTTCTCCCAAAACAAAAAGATATAAAAAGCAAGCCCAAAACCTAATGTGGCAAAATAAAGGTTCAAAAATGCGAGCATCACTCGGATGTGGAACGAGAAAAGTGCCGTTAAAACTCCCAACTCATTGCTTCGTCGCCTAGTCGACCTGCTTCTCGCAACCGATACGGCCCAGCAACTCCTTTCGATCGCTGTGGCCGGGAAGGCTGACTCCTGAGCTGCTGGCCTGCTTCTTGACGCCTGATCGACGCTCCCAGTTACGGAGGTCGAGCTCTTCGACACCGACTTCCTCCTCAAGAGGCTGGGCCTCTTCGTAGACAAACTCCTCTTCCTCCTCCTCGTCACCACCTTCGTCGTCACTTCTAACATCCTCAGCATCACCTCCCTTAAGGACCTTGATAATGACACGGACAATCATGGTAAACCAGCCGATGGTGATGAGCTGGAGGAAAAGGAGGGGAGCGAGGAAACTCCACTTGATGGTTTCATTGTAGCAGACAAGGCCTTCGGGGTTAATAAAAGGATCAACCAGGTATCCCCAGCCAGCTGGAGGGTCGATGGGGCCAACCATGTTTTCGTTAGTTCCCTTGAAGCAACCAGTAGGCATGATTCTGGGGGTGTCAGAGTAGATGGACCAGCAGACTGCGATGTACAAGACGTGGCGGGCAAAGAACCATGAAACGACGAACAGACCAAACATGACATCGCAGATCTTGTTGAAGCCGCAGTATTTGAGGCACTTGGCAAGCTAGGGCATATTAGTAAGAGAACTAGTTAATAGAGCGAGCCAGAACAACTTACAGGGAGGAACAGGTCAACAACATCCATGATGACAAGGATGAAGTTGCCAACGCGAGTGTGATGGTAGGCATAGCAGGCAAAGATAAGAGCGGTGGTGACAATGTGGTGGGTGAACATCTGCCAATGGTCCTTACGACGCTCCTCAATGTTAATGACAATCATCTGCTGCAGCCAGAAAGCCCACTGGCAAAGAAGGTAGGCCTTCATGAGCCCATCAAGCTCACGGTTGGGCCAGTCGGTCCAGAGATCCTCCATGCTCATGTAGTGAGGAGAAGTGCAGTAAATGTACTATGTGAATGTCAGGTCGCTTTTCTTTCATTCCAGCACAAATAGAGACTTACCACTCCCCAGGGCCAAAAGACAGTATAGTATACCATGAGCCAAGCCTGTTCACTGAAGCGGGTCAGATTCTTGCGGTTGCTGATGCCCTGAAGTCGGCCAATGGGTGCAAGAACGTATTCCATGGTGGCAGCGCGAAGGCCGGTGAAGAGAATGATGCAGAAGGTGATAAAGTAGGCATCATCATAGCCGATACGATACTGGCTGGATTGAGAGTTGTGGTAGCTGAGATGGAAGAATTTCTGTGTGTGTTCTCGAGCTTTGGGGATGAAAGTCTGGGCGAGGAAGATGAGAGCGAGAAGGTTGAAAGAAAGGCCTAAAATGGAAATACAAAGTCAGCTTGAGCTCGGCAATAAAAGATTGGAGTCCAAATCAGTGCACACACACGGAAGCCCATCCGCAAGCGATCTACCTGTCATGTCATGGAACGAGGCGTCTAAGGTCACGTAGCGTAGCATAGCAGGACCCCTAAACCTGGGATGCCACTGGGAGAACGCCGTGCCACGCGGGGTGCCGCTGGAGTGCGCACCCTCCCATTCCCAAAATGTCACTAACCAGGGACAGGTCCAGCCTTGGCCTGGCTTGACCTGACACCCTTGGCAGTTGACACCCCCATGACAGGTATCGCTCGCAATCCATGATCGGCAAGAAAAGAGGAGGTTGGTTGAACGTACCAATTTGGTTCTCGACAAACCAGCGCTGAAGATGCTTCCAGGTGCTCTCCTCCTTGCGCTTAAGTCGACGGACAAGCACTGTTTTGTTTCCGGCAGTCTGCATGTAGAGGGGCCCGTTCATATTCGGCGTGCTGTTGTCCTTCTTAAGTCGTGGTCGCGGGGCAGCAGAAGTTGTAGGCGAAGCGGGATTGGCGCTCGAGGCTGAATTGGGAGCCTCGTCTGTTGCTGTTGTAATGATGGCAACATTTTGTCGAATCACTTTTTCTTCGACTGTCTCCTCGTCGGCGACAGAAGGCCCTGGGACAATCTTGTCCTCGACCTGCATAACTGGATCACCGCTCATCATTGAGCGTTGGTTACAAAAATGATGTTATCTCGCGCGCTCCCGTCTCGTATTAGAGGATGCCGTGTCCTTTGTCTGCCCAAGGCTATCAAGAGGCGTTGGACTGTGGCTGGCTGGTTGGTGTGGTAGGCGGAAGGAGGGGGGGTCCGCAAGTCGGAGTCGGAGGCCACAAAAGATGGAAATTTGGGGGAGATCAAAAGATCAAGATCAGGGAGTTGAATTTGAGTTGAAAAGACCAAAGCAAATCGCCTGAACTCTTATTATTTTCGCAAAGCGGGGAGGAAATCGTCGGCGAAATGATATAGCGATGCAAGGTTAAATCGAGATCCAAATCAAAAAGAAAGCAAGCAAGATTCCCTGTCGCTTTTCTTGCGCTTTCGAGGTTGCGCGAATGAGTAGGGTACTGGTATCAAGCAAAAGCCGTTGGAGTTCACCAAGCCTTGTTCCTCAACAGGCAAAATTTGAACAAGGCTCTGGACAAAGAGAGCAATGAGTATGGAGGAGGAAAAGTGTGAGGAGGAAGAGGAGAGGAAGGGAGGAAAGAATGTCCAAGGATCGGGGCAGCCAGAGAAAGAGAATGGGATCCCGATGAATTTTGAACCCCCGATAATTAACTTAAGAACTGGCCTGGTCTGGCTCTAAAGAGGCTCGTAGGGGGTAGCGCCGGGCGACAATACCTCCACTACCACGGGCTGGCAACTCCATGGTAGCGGGGGTCCTTCTACGGGGAGTGGGCAAGTCAGTGCCAGTGCCAGGGTGTCCACTGTACGTACGTACCTCTCTTCAGAGCTGTTGAGGAAGAAATGCCCCACCTCACAGCGGGCATTTCCCAAGGCGGTGAGCAAAGAGGTGCAGCTGGGCTGCAGTGATGTGCTGAAATATTGTTGATCAAGAGGAGAGCCAAGGTGATCAATCCTCGAGAGTATCCTCTTATCATTCAGAGGGGTTAGTTACGATAAGTTTAGTAGCTGGGCTGGACGTCAGCCTATTCAATTGAGATCAATTGATATATGTTCCTATAACTCTCGCTTTCCAAATTAGTAGTTAGTATCCACGGAGTAGTGATAGGTACCTCTCTGCTTGGTGCAAGTTAGTAGTTATCAAGAATCTCAGATCAGATGTGTCCTATCACAATTCCTCTCAATGCAATGGCCGTCTTCAGGCGGCGCTTGTTCTCTTCACATCCCTGCATGAAATACCCATACAATGTAGTTATAGCTATGGGCAATCCTGTTCCGAATAAGAATAAGGTCGGGTGGGTGGTGGACAGATGTCACCCTCGGCCAGTAGAAACAAACGATACAAAAGATTATCTGTCTGCCCAGGCTCAAGCTCATTCCAAGGAAATTTTGAGATTCTAGACGGCATGGAATGGCCCTAGCTCCAGGGGACGGAAGGGGTCCAGCCACCGTTGCTCAAAGCTTTCTATTTCGTTGAGACACACAATAAACCAATGAGAAGAGTCGATTCTCGGGTCCCCTTAATCCCAACTGCCCCTCTCTATCTTGTTTTCTTATTGACAGCCAGGTCTCTTAAGCTTTTAGCTTGGCTAGCACCCTACCTAATCTGAAGCGAAGACCGTCAATACACTGCAGTGTGACTTTACTGTAGATCTGTCTTTGTTCAATATCCGACGGGAGTTACCCCTTTTCTTTCGCCAATAATATGCGGGTCAATCGCGGCTCGCTCCCGGCAACCCTTGATTTTCGCATTGGCTCAATATAGAAGAAAACGGAAGTGAAAAATAGAAAATTTTAGGTATCAAGTTTTGGGCGAGACGGGGCTCAAGATGTCATTCTCGTGCGATGCAGATACGTACCACCTTACAACCTACAACAAGTGAACTTACCTATATAAAGACACTTCCACGCGAAATGCCGCCGCAAGGTCCAGGTACGGGTCTTTTCATTGATTAACTTATCCCCCGCTATGGGGTCCGCGGGCTGCTTCAAAAACCAGCATCCTGCTGGGCTGATGATGATTTACTCAGAGTCGATTGGCCAATTCATGTAGCGGATTCATGCAACCTCGGTACGAAAGCACGGGCTGGAATTGAGATGGATGATTTGACTATTGCATTCTGCCCTTGTCACTTCTATTCAAAGATTTCCGAGCTAATCAAAACAAAAAGTGTTGCAGTCCATCCATAATAGATGCATCAACAGTGAGATGCCATAGAGATACTACTGGAACTACCGGCATTTAATGCGCGCAGCGCGTGCAGTCTTAGTTTATTTGAACCTCTTCAGATCCACCCTCGAAACAATATCCTCCACCGTCTTTTCAACACGAGACGGTTTGATCCGTTGGTATTGTTTCAACTTTCAAACTACCTTGCCTGCCCCTCCCGAGGCAAGCGACCAAAGTTCCTTTCAGCTTTCTTTTACCCGCTGATAAGGTATAGTTGATGCGCAGATAATCTGTTAGCTGCTTGACTCAAAGCTTGATGATTTTGTGCGTTAACCGCTCTGCATGACAACATAACCTTGTGATCTGATCTATGTTTCATTTGCCGACTATAACTCGAACGATCTTCGCATCTAAAACTGCACTCTTGCGGAGACAAACTCCACAGGCCGGTCGCTTGACGACTTTTTAAGCTGCAAAATACAACATACCATCATGTTCTTCACCCCACAGTCCAAATTCCCATGACTTTTTAACTCATGTAGTACCATGCATGGCCTTGCTCTAATTTTTAGTACTCTTGCAGTCTCGTTTTCATACCACTGGTCTCGTGTTCTAAGCCTTAACAAAATTGAGATAGCTAGAGAAAGAGCTTGGCTTCAGGGAAACCAATCCTTTGTTTATAGGGAGATATAGGATTCGCCGTCTCACGTCTAGCAAGAGTTGAGGTCAAAATGCTGAACTTTGAGATTTTCTTCCTTGGACGGATTAAGCTTGAGGTCTTGGCTTATACACATCATCTCTGGGGTTCAAAAGCAAGCATCGGTTCTTGATTCCCTGAAATATCTTCCTGACTATTAACTTAGCTACTGCACTGGGCGTGTAGTCCAGTAGCTAACTGAGCAGGCGGGCGACAGAAAAGCTGGCAATAGTTAAGGTAAGATTAGGTAAGGCTGTCATAAAGATTAGGATAACTTACCTAAGTCGTAGGGCCTAAATGCCTAAATACTTATGTCAATATGCTCTTGGTTTCCTGATTGTTGTCTGACCTACCTGCTTACTACTAAGGTAGTAGGTAGGTATTAATTAGTTCAATACAATGTGTGGCTCTAGCTAACAGCATTAGAGAGAACAAGCTGACGCCATAGTTTGCACCGCCACTGGTCTCCAGCTACCTAAAACGCCACACATTCCCCATTCTGTCCCCCCCCACATGACCTCTTCAAGCGCTTCCTAATGAGCCTCGCATCATCGATGACTGACCCGAACTTTCCATCACCACAACCTTTTTAACCTCGAACCCAGCCCTACCTCGAGACTTCTTCGAAGCTTCATATTTCCAACTCTTCACCAGCCGAAGGACCTTCCGCTACGCACGCGCGCCACCGCTATCATGGCCTCCAAGACCAAGTACCAGCAGGCGCCCCAGAGCGACCCGGACGACTACACCAACGCGCCCCCCGCTTATGCTGAGGGTTCAGCCTCTCGCGATGAGACTCAGGGTCTTTTTGGTGCACCCCGCAATAGCGAAGATAACCTTCCTGATGACTTCAAGGTAGGAATAGATATATCATAAGTAAAGGCGATGGGTGGGAAGTTACTGACATGGTGTTCAGTTTGGCGGCTCTGTGGCCGAGGCCACTGTCGATATTCGCAACCAGTTCGTTCGCAAGGTCTATACTATCCTTACCGTCCAGCTCCTTGCCACTGCTGGAGTGAGCAGCCTCACATTCTTTAGCACCGGTTATAAGGACTGGATTCAGAGCCACCCTGGTGTCGTTTGGGCTTCGGTAAGTCCTTGATGAACTTGAGACTCATGCATGTGAACCACTAACATAGTCTCAGCTCTTCGGTGCCATGATCTTCATGGGTTTGACCTACTGGAAGCGCAAATCCTACCCGACTAATCTCCTTTTCCTGTCGCTGTTTACTCTTGCCGAAGCCTACACCATCTCCGTTATAGTATCCTTCTATAAGACGTCTATCGTTCTTAACGCCGTCGTTCTAACTGCCGGAATCTTTGTCTTTCTTACTCTCTTCGCCTGCCAGACAAAGTACGATTTCACCTCATGGATGCCCTATCTCTTCGGTGCTCTCTGGGGTCTCGTCATCTTCGGCTTCATGGCTATGTTCTTCCCATATAGCTCTACTGGCGAGCTCATCTATGGTGGCCTTGCTGCTCTGATTTTTAGCGGTTATATCCTCGTCGACACCCAGCTTATCATGCGCCATCACCACGTCGAGGAGGAGATTGCTGCTGCTATCAGCCTTTATCTCGACATTATCAACCTCTTCCTCGCCATTCTGCGCATCCTCAACAGCCAGTCTAACAACTAAACGCTGTCGATATGTAAAAGGTTCAATGAGGCGTAGACATGAGAGCTAGAAGGTGTTGTTATGTTCCTTACTTCTGTCCCTGTGCTGCAAAGATTGTTTCTTGCACACCGCGTCCGCTTCGAGTGTTATCTTAATTCGTGTGTTACTCAAACCGTAGGATTCGGCGTTTCCCTCTTCCCCCTTGTTTCTTTTGGAGAATGTGTGGTTTCTTTTGTCAAACAATGAGCTGTTGGAATAGCCTATAGATTAGGATAATTGACCATCGCTTGTGAATAATTTTGGTGATTAAAATAGTGACAGAACTTCAGTAAGCAGTATGCTTCAGCGATCGTATTACAAAAAATATTGAATTTATTTGATATCAGCATTAGAAGGCCACTAGAAAAAAGAAACAATCAAGGTTGTGCCGTCCAAGAATGGACAACGATGTACGCCCAACACAAGTCTAATATGACCACAAGATGGCACCAGGACACGAAGATATGCCCTATCTGCCAGTCGTCTGCATGCATCGTATCGTAGCGCAAGGGTGTCTTCATCCCTCAAGTCACTCCCCGCAAGCTGCGTCCCTACAACAGCCACATACATAATGACCCTCCCTTGAGAATGCTTCTAAACAACGAGAAGCCGCCCGTTATCACTTTTCCACGGAAACGAATTCGGATGCCGAATCCACAATTGTTTCAGAGATCGTAGATGTTCATGGGTGAAGCAGGCGGCGAAGAAAAAAGAAAATGACAACTCAATTGTTCAGCAGCAGGGGGAATATTCTCATCTTTCTCTTCAGTCGTGGGAGAGGAAAAACCAACGCCAGCAATAGACAATAGTCCAACGTCGCATTTTTGAAACACCGCAAAAGACCTAGAATGTGAAGTGACAGGTCTAGTTGAGTGGCTGCTCCTCGCCGTTGGGCTCGGGTGTGCCGGCGGCCTGGGAAGCAGCCTCGCGTTGCATGCGGGCCTCGATCTCGCGGAGCTGGGACTCGCGAGCCAGCAACTCTTGTCGCTTCTCGTTGATCTCGCGCTGCACCTTGAGCTCGATCTCGCGCAGCTTCTCCTCCTCTCGTCGGAGTTGCTCCTCCTTGAGGCGGACAGACTGGGAGGCAAGGTCCTCGGGGTTCATTGAACTGTCGGCACTAAAAAGAAAGATTAGCATACAGCATGTCACTGGGATTTGATTAAAAACTCACTTTCCAGAAGCACCCTCGACGCTCTTAGACAGCTTCTCCGTACGGTAGTTTTCGTACAAGAAGTCGTGGGTGATTTCCTTCAAATCGGCCAAGTGGCTATGGAGCAGGGCAGATCGAATAGCGAGGAAGTCAGAGTGACGAGGGTTGTCAACCTCAACAACACCCCAGGGGTAGTGACGCGCGCGAACCTTGCGGCCGCCAATCTCAACAACCTCCTCGGAACCGACAATAGCGAAGGGCATAAGGCCACGGAGCTCGGCGTTCTCCTCAACAGTATCCTCATCGTCCTCCTCGATGTCGTAGGGGAAGTTGTAGACGGGGATGCGATAATGCTCAATATCCTCCATAACCAGCTTCTTGGACTCGGCAAGCTCAGCAGGGGTAAGCGAATCGGCGCGGCCAATGACGGGAATAACGTTTACGCGGGGGGCGAGGCGCTTCATGAGCTCAATATCGAGTTCTCGAAGACTGAAAGAGATTAGTTATAGACGAACAAATCGGGTCATATTGCACATACCCATGGCCGGTAGGAGTGATAAAGTAGAGCATAGCATGCACTCGGTTGTCTCTGAATCGAGGGTTACGCTTGATACGGGACTCCTCGGCAAGAATATCATCGTATTGTCTCTCAAGGTAGCCAACAATCTCTGAGAAGCTAGCATTGAGCGAGTTAGTAAAGGGATAAGAAGCTCAACTACAATGTAAAACTTACCTGGCTTCGTTGTCAATCTGGTCACCGAAGCCAGGGGTGTCGACAATGGTCAGGGAGATACGAGTGCCCTCCTCGTCAAGCTCGAGCTCTATTCTCCCGTTAGCAATGTTTGTGCTGAGTAGAGCAATTACAACCACTCACCAACAGTGATGGGCTTGATCTTGACGCCATCCTCAACGTGCGCGCTGCCAGCATCGTCGGATTCCTTGTGGTCAAGGACGCTCTTTCCGCAGAGGGTGTTGACAAAGGTGGTACGGCCTGTCAGATACATGTAAGTTTGTTGTCCTAGTCGAATCGTGGCGAGGGTGTTGTAGCTGTTGTCGCAGCGTGTCTCGCGTGGGGCCACGTACCAGTGCCTGAAGCTCCGCAGACCATCAGGCAGAACTGAATACCCTTCTTGACATTCTTCTTTCGACGGATCATCTTCTATTGAGGAGTAGGAGTTAGCGAGGTGTAATATTCATACGGTAGGCGCGTGAGAGTTTTGGCCCGTGGAATCATGCGGAAACGGTAGCTTCAACGGCGGTGGCATCCATTGACAGGACCAGAGGGAGATAGTACATACGCCCATGGACGACATTTTGAAGATCGGTTTCGAGGGGACGGGGTTAAGCTGAAGGTGAAGCTGAGGAGGAATGGCAGGAATAGGTCGAAAGCGCCAACAACAAACAACGACTCAAATCGAGTATGGTTTTGCGGTGGTTGAAGTGGAAACTTGGGGGACCTGAACCAAGGGGAAAATGTTAAAGGAGGCTAGGAGCCAGGAGAGAAGGATACGGGTCAGGTTGGATTTGGTTGCTCAAGGGGTATGGCCAATTTCGCACCTGGCCAATCGTTCCTCCTCTGAAATTCAGGGGAAGTGCCTAAGCCAGAGTGCCAGTGCTAACAAAGTGCCAGAGGGGAGCAGGTACATACATCCCTACAAAATCCACACTTACCATTGCGCGCCAGACACCCTGTAAAGCCAGACCGCCTTCCCGTCCCATGGAAGGGACCACTAAATGGTCCCCTACGAGTCTTGGTGTGGCGCTTGCTGCAATCAAAGCTCATGGATCTTCTTGTTTCATCACGTGAATCTACTCGTTTTCAATATCTGGAGCTGGGTTGAGCCACAATATCGCTGTACCCATGGAAGTGGCGGGGCCATTGGAACTTAGTACTGACTAACTCACTGTGGCTGCAAGGTACCGTGACGCGGTTGAGTTGTCCAGTGAATGAGACAGAGACAAACACAAGGTCAAGAAGAGCATCTCTTACATTAAACATTGCCTTTTTTGTCTATTCCCTTTTTTTTTTTTTTTTGTCTATTCCTTTTTTTTTTTTTTTGATATGATTACTGTTGATTTCCTTACTCCATCATAGATCCTTAACTAAATCTCACATATCTTGACACCATCTCGCACCTAATATACAAGTCGCGCAGGTACCGAATATACCTACTAACTCATCACTGGTGGATCTGTAAGCGGCATCAGACAAACTCACAACGTCAACGCATAAGGTTTCAGAGCCTAATAAAGAGATTCGAGATGTTACTTTTTTTATGGTAGCAGTTCTTGATAAGCCTCGCCAAACTTTTTATCACCTTCTGAACCTGATCCTCAACAACTACTCATCCTCCTCAACTACCCCTCTCGGTTCTACGCTAGATCCAGGCTTCCGGTGACTTTACATACACATCAAGTTGTTCGCCATGAACGTACGACCGCCTATCGAGGCCTCAAGCACTGAGGCTGTTCTATCTGTCTCCTTTAATAACGATGCGAGTTGTTTTGCTGTTGGACTTGGCTCGGGTATCTGCAGTAAGTGATCAGCCGTGATATTGTCTGTATAGCTTCGCTAACAGCCATCTCACAGTCTTTCACACCAAGTCATGCCTTCTTAAGGCCTCGAGAGGTATTTGAAATCGTTAGGAAGAATCTGTCGTTCCATATTCTAACAGTTTTCAGATTTCAACGCTGGAATCGGCCTCGTTCAGATGATGGGTATGACAAACTACCTTGCTCTGGTTGGTGGTGGCAGATCACCCAAGTTTGCCACGAATAAGGTAATTCATACTTTTCCGAACCTGACCCGTTCACTGACACATTACCAGACCATAATATGGGACGACATGAAGGGCAAAGTTGCCTTAGAGATCACAGCATTAACAGCAGTTCGGGGTGTCCAGCTGGGAAGGGAGCGCATCGTTGTTGTTCTACAAAATAGCGTCCGAGTCTACTCTTTTGCCAAACCTCCAGATCTACTCCACGTGTATGAAACCTCAGACAACCTCCTCGGTCTCTGCTGTCTCTCGGAGAAAAAGCTCGCCTTCCCTGGTCGAACTGCTGGACAGATACAACTCATCGAGTTAGCAACTGGCAACGTCAGCATCATTCCAGCCCACTCTTCAGCTCTCAAAGCCATCGCTTTGAGCCCAGATGGTGAGCTCCTAGCCAGTGCAAGCGAAACGGGTACTCTCATCCGCGTCTACGCCACCAGCAACTGTGCACGACTCGCCGAGCTTCGCCGAGGCATCGATCCTGCGACCATCTTCTCTCTAGCCTTCTCGCCTTGCGGAACCTTGCTTGCCTGCACCTCAGACAAATCTACCCTTCATATATTCGACGTACCACATCCGCGAAAGCCAGGAATAAATCGAAGCCAACAGCTCGGCACATCTGGATCAGATCCCGGAGATGGGACGGGGAAGTGGGGCATTCTCAGCAAGATCCCACTGATGCCTCGGGTCTTTTCAGATGTCTACTCCTTCACTTCCGCCCCTTTTGAGGCTGGTGATGAAGCTGCTATAGGGGGGATTTCTTTCTCTGAAATCACGGTCTTGGGAACATCACGGCCACCAAAGGGTGTCATTGGCTGGATTAGCGATGATAGTCTTGTGGTGATAGGGGCGGGACAAGATGCGCGATGGGAGAAATTTGTTATTGTAGAAGGTGAAGATGGAAAACGCCATTGCGTGAGGGAAGGGTGGAAACGCTATTTGGGCAATACATGAGCTCAGGGACGTTACACCGAACAACAAGCTGATGATCACAAGGGATACGACTCTTAATGCTGGGAAAACCTGGGATGGGCGTTTTTAGGGGTTTTAGGATAGGCAGAGCTACTTTGGTTCAAGTGATGTGCTCTATTATGTCGCAATGTGCTAATCGTCGCGCCGTCGTGGCGATCGACTTCTACTGCGCCTCCTCGATCTTTTCTCCTCGTGGTCGCCTTCTCTCCGTCGCTTATGTCGTGACTCGTCGTGTTCGTCCCTATGTCTTCTGTGCTCTCCTTCGCGAGCTCTCCTTCGATCTCGGTCGTGTACACGATCATCCTCCTCCTCATTTTTCTCGCTGCGCCTGTCATTATCTCTGTCCCTGTCCCGTCTCCTTTCTCGACCTTGGTCGTCATCTCTGTGTCTGCGCGAATCCCGATCACGGTGACGGTCTTCCTTGTCCCTGGGGGTGGGATCTCGCCTTGCTTTGCGGTGGCGGTCTTCTTCACTTCTTTCCCTTTTTGATCGATGTGACCGATGATGCCTGTGCTTGTGTTTGCGATCCTTCGATTTCTTATCTGCTTTGCGTCGCGCCTCCTCGACTTCTTTCTTCTTCTCCTCGATGAGGAAGCTCTTCATAGGGTCATCGTCATCGTGTTCCTGCATCAGAAGCGCTAATTCTCTCTCTTCTGGCAGCATTGGTCGTTTCTCTTCTTCCTCGCTACTCTCCTCTTCTGATAAGGCTTGGCCCTCGCGCTTTGCCATGTCTTCCCAACCGACCTTGAACTCTTCTGGATCCTCGTCATCTCTCGCCTTGTATCGCGCATGGTCAACACGGACGAGGCGACCGCCAATATCTGCTCCACCAAGATTGTCGACCGCTAAATCAGTACTTCTTTGATCCTCGTATTTGAGCCACCCAAAGCCTTTGGACTTGCCAGTCTCCTTGTCGCGAGCTAGCTTCAAGAACACGGGCTCTCCGAATTGCGAGAAGATAGTAATAACATCGCCTTCGGATAGTTCGTAGGGTAGGCCGCCAAAGTAGATGTAGGCAGTGTCACGGTAGTCTGTATGCCAGGACGCTTCTGGGGTGCTGAGCGTGTCTGTTAGCACGGGTCTGGGGATGTTCTGAGAGAGTAGTAAATACTTACATGCCATTCTCTATTTCTTTCTTATTAAGCGCTTGGATTGCGCGTATTTGATTCATGATATGTCTTCAGCTGCTTCTTGTACAGCCTTTTGTTGTCGGGAAAATATGTGGTAGCGAAGTCGCATTCGAACGTCAGAATAAGTTAATATCGTCCACTAGAGCTCCAGTGAGTCCGTGCACTAATGCTGTACTGTACTGTAGGTGGGTGGTGTGCAGTTCCCTAGGTACCTAAGGCGGGACAATTTCCGGACCGAACGCTAAATGACGGGGTGCTAATTCATTGAATTGGTACTTGGTAACCCTGGCCACGTTTGGTGTTTTTGATGAAGCACAGCGGTCGACGATACTACGTACCACGAAACCCCCAGAACGTTGAAAGACGGTTTATTACATCCGATTATCGACGATTAGGGTACTCACGATCAAACCGAGAACTTGCATCATCTTCCCGCTGCTACTGTTGTATGCAAGGTAAAGATGCTCCTACGACACCCTTAGTACGCCCATCAACCTCCTTTAACATTAACGAATCAACACCAAACGCGTGCCGTCTCTTTACTTGGACGACGATCCGAAGCAGCCTTTTCAGCATTTTTCAGGTCTTCTCTACGGCTGGAGACCTTACTCATGACCTAACACAGCGTGATCTCCATCCTACAATATATCTGCCAAGGAGCTCGGTGAGCTATCCGCCGGGGTCATGGCGACCAACACCAACAGAGTGTCGATCTATACAACGGGATCAGGGGATTCTGAAGGTCGTGATGGCGAGCAAAAGAAGGATCTTTGGACGTCTATGTTGGAGTCTGTCGCAAGCGGCAAGAGACTCCCGGAAAAGAACCTCATTGTCCTAGGTATGCAGTGGCTATAATACCACACAAGAATTCGATTTGCTGATCATGGCCCTCTGCAACTCAGGCGGCACTCCCGAACATCAAAGAGACTTCCTTGAATCGCTGTCCAGCTCCGAATCAAAGCGCAATGCGGACCGGCTTAAGATCCCACCGATTGCCAATAACTTCGCGCTGGGCTATACATACTATGATGTCCTCGACGCCGACCAAGACGGTTCGTATACATACGCCGAAAACACCTTCAAAGCGCCGTATTAACAGGCTTAGATACCCTGGCACGAGTCTCGTTGTACTTTCTCTCACAACCTTCCGCCGAGTTCGCATCTCTCGTCGCGCCCCTCCTTACCCCTGAGACGATCCCCAACACCTCTCTTATTATCCTACTAGACTGGTCACAGCCGCATCTGTGGCTGCGACAAATATGGACCTGGGTTCAGGTAATACAGGAGGTTCTCAAAAAGGTTGACAAAGACCAGCATGCCCTCATGGAGGAAGTCATGTCTACCTGGAAGGAGAGGGGCCGAGGAGGCGCAGCGACTAACTTAGATGGAACACCCTCGGCTACAGCTACTGGAGGCGATGGGGACAGCTCACTGCCTCTCGGGCCAGGAGAGTGGGAGGAACCATTGGGTCTGCCGCTCTGCGTTGTGTGCCAAAACGTAAGGATCCCTTCTCATTGCTAATGAGTATACTAACACATACAGGCCCAAAAAATGGAGTTTCTTGAAAAGAACCAAGCTTGGAAGGAGCCCGACTTTGATACAGTATTGCAATATCTACGAACAGTATTGCTGAGACGTAAGTTGAATTCCGATTTCATAAACTTGATCCAAGAGCTAATGATTCTCAGATGGTGCTTCTCTCATCTATACCTCACAAAATGCGCCTTCTCAACTCCCCTCCCTTATCCACTCCACGCTTGGAATCACATCTCTCCTCAAGCGTCATCCACTAAAGCACAATGTCATTGACCGAGATAAGATTGTCGTTCCCACCAATTGGGATTCGTGGGGCAAGATCCGTGTTCTGGGCGGCTCTTTTGATGCCGAGCAGATATCCAACTCATGGTCCGAAGATATAAGTACTCCTCTCGACTCTATGCGGTTTGACGATGCAGAGGAGATAAGCGAGGCAGAAGCAGAAGAGCGACAACAAAGGAGTGCGATCGCTCGGTACGAAGGATGGTGCCGTGATCCCAACAGCGGCGGTCTAGCGGTTGTTGAGAATGCCATGCATGGCGAGAAATGGATTACCGTGGAGAGTGATGATACTCAAGGCTTCCTTGAGAAACAGCTCAAAATTCTCGAGGCATTCAAGGCCAAACTACCAGAGAAGGCCAGTGACAACAGTATTGTTCGCAGCACGCGTCATCTCGATTACAGTGACGAAAAGAGTATCAGCGAACACATTGGCCCCGTGCAGTTCAACATGGGAGGTATCCAAGTCGATGCTGATGATATGTTGCAACGTCTCAAGGTAAGGCAAAGTCACCATTATTCTCTTTTTAACCATGAGCTGACATGAATAGGATCGCAATGCATTTAGCTCTTCCCCCAGTAATGAAGAGGAGGAAGCAGATACGCCTGCTGCGAGTATGGCAAAGGACTATGACAACGAGCAGTTGCAGAGTTTCTTCACTGGTTTGATGAACCGCAAGGGCCCTGCAGATACATCCAGATCTTGAACAAGGAGTATTAGATGCCTGTAGAGAATTGTGGATAGCCTCTTCTTTTCTGAAGACACTGTATTTGTCGAGACCTCTGCTCCGTGAGCGTAATGGATATTTGGGGAGAGGGGACCGGTGGCCGATGTAGATTAGATACCCCAGAAATGATGAATTTGATCGCATTTTGAACATTGCATCCAAATTCTAGCTAAACAAACTCCAACTCTTGATTATCTGGGTACATTTCGCAACTCTAAAGGTACTGTTTCGAGCACGTTATGCGGTATCCAGACCCAGCCTTGCCCCCTATACAAACTCACATATGTCCTGAAACGCCGCGGACTTGCCTGATCGACTCCAATCGTTTATGCCATTGTTTTCGTCACATACGATGGCTTAAACCGCCATGCTCGATAGTTTGTCCGTTAGGTTTCCTTTTGGGTTCTCGCCACCTAATCTCGCCGTGACAACGCCCTCGAGTATACCGGGGAACAGCCAGGGATGTTGCACCACTTCGACCTCAAACGCATTTATTGTCTGGCGAGCTTTGGTTGCAAGGTCATCATCTATCTTCAAGTCCGCAAGGCGGAAGAGATTGGCCACGCTGACAGCGTTTGTCGATGGCAACGACGTATCCATACCATCTTTAAGACGAAGAATCGTGTGAGAACTATTGACTTGTGTGGTGAAAAAGGCGCCATCAGTATCGTAAAACAGAGAGATTTGGGTTTCTGCAATGGTAAGTGAGACGAATTTTGAAGCATGGTAGAAGATGACAACTCACGCTGCAAAATGTCAGCGAACTCAAGGTATTCGTGGTTCTCTGTCAGCTCTAGGAGATCCAGAAGGCCTCGGATCAAGTAGGCATAATCGTCTGCAAAAGCAGCATTTCCCCGCCCTCCGGACCATATCCTGTATAGGACTTTCTCGTTATTATCCCAGAGCTTTGCTTTGATATATGCGGCGGTCTTCTCTGCGGCAGTCTTGCACTTAGAGCTTTGTTCTGGCCTCAAAGTCTTGAGCGCCAAAGCTGCTTTGGAAAGCGCCGATATCACAATGCCGTTCCATCCTACAACAATTTTATCATCTAGTTCAGGTCGCACACGCTCGTGTTCCCTTCTTCTCCTCAGAGCCTGTTTTCCTTGTTCGATGTATTCTTGAATCTTGTCCGTGGGCGTGCTGAAGTGAGCACTGAGCTGCTCAACGGTGCTCTTGATCCTGAGTATGTTCTGGTCAATAAAGTCGTCATTGGGATCGTTTTCCTCTTCAACATTTCCGTCCTTGTTGACGTTCCAGTAGGCTGCCAGAATGGGGCTCATGTGATTGTCAATTTCATCCAGAACTGTGTCGAACTCACGCCGCGTCCAAACATAATAAGCACCCTCGCGTTTCTCTTTGTCGCCCTGTCTATAATAAGAATCCGCTGCTTCACTTGAAGCAAAACCGCCTTCGGGAAGTGCAACTGGAGACGTGGTAAGATACTCAACGAGTTCAATAACGACGTCAAAGAATTCGTCCTTCTCGCCTCCACCACTCGCCTTCCATGCATCAATATAAAGGGCAAGGAGTTGCGCGTTATCAGTCACAAGCTTCTCAAAGTTAGGGATGCTCCAATCCGCCGTGACAGAGCAGCGTGAAAATCCAGTACCTCCAATGTGATCATGCAGCGCTCCGTCACGGATGTGGCGCATCGTATCCAGGGCGATTTCAGTAGCATGCTTGCACTCAGCCTCTCCAACAACATCCTGAACAGCTTCTGGAGACTTGAGAAGTCCCATCAAAAATGCCAATTTGGGTGGTGTCAGAAATTTGGGCGCCAATCCAAAACCACCAAAAACGGGATCAAATGTCCCAGCAATATGGGTATAGGCCTCTTCCAGCTGATCCAAGTCCAACTCTTCTGAGACTGCGGTGCTCTTCTCTTTAACGCCACTTGTATGGCTCGGGGCCGGTGCACCCCATCCAGCTGGACCCAGAGCCGAGGGTGCCGATATGCTCCTTGTGCCCAAAGTACCCTCAGCTGCGAACTCCTTGAGCTGGACAACAACTTCGGTTGCCTCCTTCCGGCACCTGGCTTCCTGGTCGCTCCAGATGTCGCGAACTTTCTTGAAGATTGTGAGAGAATCGAGAACCTCGTCGGTGCTGTCGCTGTTGAGATGTCGTCTTCCCGCAGGTCCAAACCAGTAAGTCCCACCAAAAACAGGCTCCATGTTTGGTGTAAGGAAGACATTTAAAGGCCATCCACCGACGTTGCTCACAGCTTGGACATAGTTCATGTAGATTGCATCCAAGTCGGGGCGCTCCTCTCGATCGACGATAATGGGTATGAAAGACTCGTTCAGAATAGCTGCTGAGTCAGGGTTGGAGAAGGTCTCAAGCGACATAAGTCGGCAAACTGAAAGCCATTAGCAATCAAATGCAAGACCAATATCGACGATATGATATTATGGGACTTACAGTGGCATGCCTTGTAACCAATATGAAGGAAAATGAGCTTGTTCTCTTTGCGGGAGCGTTCGACTGCCTCATCGTCTAACAACTGCCATGCGACCAAGCTCTTTGCCTGATCCCGAATGTATGGGCTCCGACTAGCGGCCGCGCGGTTTTGCAAAGGTGAGAGGGGCTTGGGTAAACTCGAACCCGACTCATCACCACTGGCGGGTGTGGAGCGCATAGCTCTAGCAGACGCGGTGAGCTCTGAAGCTACCATGATGATATCTTGGTTTGATCAGTGAGTGAGTTGTATGAATGATCGCGGTGTAGCTATCGTCGTCAGGCTGAGGGGAAAGTGCCCTAAATCAGATCTACGTACGGCTCTGGTTCTGGTCTGGTGGGGAGGGCCGCAGCTGTTTCAAGCCAAGGTTTGTGTGTTTATTTTACACGAGAGCGATAGCGTATGGATATGATGATGTAAGAGCTCTAGCTCTAGCTCTATAATGAGGCTTCGTTGGAGCTATACCTCCACGTTGTAGTGGTGCTGGCAAGGAGGATGTAAGAAGCGAGAGAATTCATGTGAGTCGCTTGGAAAGAAAGCTTCACAAAAGTAAAATAATGAATTGGGGAAGCTTTCTGACTTTTGGATGGATTCCAACGAGGCCAAGTGGTGAGGCAAAGACAATTCAGCGGGGTCGTCATGGCGGTCGCGGGGCATCCATCCACTGCCAGAGAGACAAGACAGACACCTTAGGTTAGTAGACAGCTGATATGCACTTTCAGCGCTCTTTCCACTTTGGGTAAGGTCGACAGTGTTAGTCCCAGCGACATGTTCTTGCAGTGTCTTTCACGAGTCAAGCATCAGTAATGCCGTATCTTATGAGTCGCGTAGAATGTTTCAACCTCGGATCGAGGTGTTCAATGTTTCCAGGAACAAGTGTACCTAGCCTAGATAGGTACATTAGTACTTAGTCTGCTAGGTGGTCTATGTGATTCCTGATCATGCAGGCCTCGGGGGGACATAAGACATCAGACATTGGAGATAATATAGAGCAAATATCTGTTAAAGGATACCTAAAATTATATATAAGTTTAGGTAAGATTTACCTAGGTGGTTCTTAATGATCGCACTTAAGAGATAGACTTGCGTCTGATGTTTTGTGTCCCCTTTAGGCAGGGTAACAGTGATTGCAACACAAACCAAAGCTCAGGTAGATACCTAGTTGGTGTATTCGAAATCACTTTATTTGTACTCAGGTGAGAGTAGTATTACTTATGTAATTTCGACCACAATAAGAGACCATGTTATATGAAAGTTTAGCAGTAATGTATAGTGAGAAAACACCCCTTTAACTATCTTTATCGCGTAAGGCTTCAGTTCTGTACCTACATAAGCATGTTGAGGTGTGGAGGACCAGAAAGTTTTCCAATGGAGCTACCCTAAAGCTTTAAGCAATAGCTGCTAACAACATAACATCAAAGTCCCCAAAGAAACAGGATAATCGCGGCATCCTACATATCGTCGTTCATCAGGGTATGCAATATCTCAAGCATCACTCCAAATGCATTGAAGATATTCACCATTTACAAATTTGGCCCGTCCGTCATGAAGGCTGGCGAGAACGACTCTATCATGGAAGAGACGGAAAATCAAGTCAGTCTGGCCTATGGCATGACCATACACGAACTTGATGTCATCCTCGAGTTGCTCAACCTTGTTGAAGAACCGACAGGAGAAAACCTTTAAGCCCTCCAATACTACTGGGATATTCAGAGGGTATCGGCAAGAGTCAACATTAGCAGCCAAATCCTCAAAGCCCGTGACGCCCAATACCACTACTAAGCCAAACGTCTTCGCACGACAGACCGCATTGATCGACTTCGACTCTGGAATCGAGAGAAAAAGCAAGAATTACAGGCTGCTAGATTATGCAACGGAGACAAGGGTTACCAAGCTGCCAGGCAGCAATTTGGAGAACAGAAGCGGGCCATGATGAAGTGCTACAACTGGAAGATCTTTGGGAGACGGCAATGCAGAGAGGGAAGTCGGCAGAAGTTGGAGGTGACGATTTGTCGAGTGACTGCGAGACAAGCATGGAGGGGTAAAAAATTGAACAATACCTAGGTAGACTGGGGTGTCCTTAGGATGACATAAGATATCAGGCATGGGAGATAATCTAGAGCTTTTAGGGTTAATGTTTATCAGAAAGATACTTAAAATTACATATATTTAGGTAGTTCTTACTCTGTATAATAATTACACTTAAAGAGATGGACTTACGTCTGGTGTCTTGTGTCCCCCCTAGAGTGTGCCCAGGTCTGCGGATGTTGCCATACCCATACGCAGGTACCCATTTGGAAGAAACGATAATGGAGGCCGGGAAAAATTGGGCGTAGAAAGAAGCTCAACCTCAGTAGGTAGCTGTTTGATGGGCGTACAAGCGGAATTATCTAAGCTGTGGTCGGCGAAGGTAGAGAGATACAACGTGAGTTCCAGGATTAAAGAAGCATATTTATGCCAGTGCCGCTATCCGTTTAAAGGTACAAAGAAAGAAAAGGAGGAACGCTGAGGTATACCTATGTAGGTATGCCTTGAGTTCAACTTCCTGGGTTATCAAATAAGATTTGGATATCCTTGTTTCATAAGCAGTTGGCAAACTATAAAAAGTGAGCATCTGTATTGGTACAATGCATACGTACATATCTAGTTACTGGAAGGCCATGAGGTAACTAGAATACATTCAAAGGGATAAAGAAATGCACCAGTGCCTTAATCGCTGAGCTCTGAGGTATCCCATAGGTATGTATTAGTAGGTACCTACCTTACCTAGGTAGTCTATGAACCGAAGCCTCGAGTTTCAACCGGGGATTCATTAACCTGAGTGGACCTGGTCATGGAAACTGTTTCACCCTGTCCACCATCCGCGCTAGAACGGCAACTAACTTATCGATAAGCCCGATCGCGGAATCCCTGCAGCAGCTCTTATGTACTAAGAGCTTCGTCTTGTGCCTACTTCTTTCATCCTTCTTTATCTACTCATCCTCTTGAGTAGCCATCGACAAACCATGGCGGAACCGACATATACCGTATTCGTCCGGGTACCTATACCTCGTGGCGACTTTGTCGACCCTCCACCGGTATGAAGCTTCCTATTTCTAGCCAGTCAACAATAGGCTATCATGCCCATGCACATGCGCGCATCGGAGCAGTCATGGCAGAGCTAACTCGAAGCATGACAGGTAAATTGGGACTCCATCAAAGATGAGGCCTTGTGGAAGATCCTTTCTGGAGCTGCAAAAAAACAGATTGACTGTAAGAGATAACCCTGATTTCTGTATATCTATTGGTGCTGACAAGGACTAGGGGACGAAGTGTAGGTGTCGATCTTATCACAGTTGCCATACATACAATACTCACCTGAGGTGCAGCGCCGATCGTTTTGAAGTTCCTGTTGATTTCCTCCTCCAACAGGTAGCATATCTTACCGAAAGACATGCTTCGCAGGTCCGCGCCCAAGTCCGAAAGGCTACTGCTGCTGTTCGTGGCTCAGTGCCCTCGCCCGTTCCAGGCGGCGAACCCGCCGGGCCCGGTCATCAACGAACGCATTCCGCCTTATCATTCCGCCGAGACTCACCCATGCCGCGCAACGAAGCTGGAAGTGGTATGGGTACCCCTCTCAATGCATCAATGCGACCGATTGTTACGCGAAATACATCAACAAATACTACAGTGTTGAGGGACATGGCAGGAGGCTCCGCTTCCCCTCGACCGGGAACTGGATTAGCTTCGCGGACCGGCGAGCGACGCCGCCTCTCGTCGTTACCAATGTCATCAGTTCCTGCCAAGTCGCCTGAACGAGCAGTACAGCAAGAGCCGTCCCCCGAGGAACGGAGTCCGTCGCCGGGCCCAGCAGATAGCTCATCTACATCATCAGAAGATGAGTCTGTCCCTGCTCAATCTCGCATTATTCGCCGACCTCCTCGATTCCAGCAGCCTGATGGACAATACGAAGATGATGACGATGACGAATCAGAGCCTGCCTTTCAACCTTATACATCGCCTTCCAACCAGACTTCGGCGCAGGACCTTGGCTCGACTCTTAGGGGGGATGGGCGCAGCTCCAGTAAAAGACACCACAGACCTCATGGGAAGGCTGCTATTCATCAATCTCATACCTCGGATTCTTCAGCAAGCTCTGCTGCAATGGTGCAAAAGCCGGACAAGGCAGATCAATCAGCTGAGCAACGGACACCCGGGCCGCTCTCACCACGCCGGACCGTGGAACTGGCGGGACGAAGCCCCGGAACTAACAGCAAGGGCTACTCTCGTGAAGGTAGTGATGGAACCCCCAGTATGGGTAGCAGCTATAGTGATCTTGACGGTAAGCTGCATTTCGCTCTCTCACCTGGTCCAGGTTGCTAATCACACAGTGCTAGATGCCTCTGTTACACAATCCGCATTGGAGGAGGCATTGGCCAGTCATATGAATAGGGGCGCGGGAAGTCGCTTTAGTATCGGCCAAGCGTTCCGCAGCCGATACAACACTGGTTCTAATCAGGGTAATCAGTCCAATCCGTGACTGAACTGAACCGAGCGTTTGCTTTTGACTTTGTCTTCGCTTAACAGTAATTGTTTGGCATGGCGTTTGGAAATAGGTGATGCATTAATGATGGCGTTTTCCCAAGGCATTCTTTTTGCTTGTTTATGACATGGAAGGCCAGATATCCCACCTCTATTATTTCGTAGGATACAGATACAGAACAATCAAGTACTTATGATAAGTGTCACTGTGTGTTTTGTGATTCCACGTTTGCCGGATGAGCTGTTGACGGGACATATGCCACTACCAAGAAGAGGACAACCGAAGGAACAGCACATAAGAGACGCGGGACCCTGTTCCTTATACCTCTTGTTTGCTGAGTTACTAGAAAAGAGTTTTCCTTTCTGCAGGCTTCACTGTATTGAGGCATCATCTCTGCCGGTTGCTCGCAGCTGCCATACTCTCCTCCATCACTTCTCGCAGTATTTAACCACAAGCACGTAGCAATTGCGCCTTTCCTCCTTCAATTCCTTTCAACCTACCAAATACTTTGAACTGACTTCTTTCAAAGCTTCGCAGAATTTCGGGCCCTTTAGAGAACCTTTCCAATCCGACGCCATGTTTTTTAGACATTGGTCAGGTCTCCCTAAGGATGCCTCTTTTCCAAGGGATCTTGCTGGTCTTGGGTTCATCATCCTATATCACCATCTCAAATATACAGCTAACTCTGAATAGTTATTTTGTGAACGAACAGGATGAAGTCCGCTCTATCGAGAACCCGGACTGTTACTACAAATTCTTTTTCAGTAAGAACTCTCGCGCCAATGAGCGCAAGCGCTTCCACTTCAACAGTAAGAACATTTAAGGCTATTAAGCTAATTATGTAACTAATCAAACAACTATAGTGGCCCTGGAAGATATCGTACATGAACGTATGGAGAAGGAAGGTCTCAAGAAGCTTCAACTCCTGCCCGGGAACAAAAAACAGTCTCCCATCTTCCTCACTCCCAACGTCACCCAAACCACACGCATCATCATCGTCCTTGGCGAGCATACTCAAAACCTGGGATGGATTGCTGGCCGCATTGCGAATGGACCTGGAGGAATCACCAAGGGTACTATGCTCTCGGTTGTCCAGGCACTTGCCAAGCAAACCGCCAGCCCCGATGATCCAGAACCTCCGTGCGTTGTCATCGCCAACATGGGCCAGCGATACTGGTGGCCCGAGGGAAACAGAGCCCTCACCACAGAAGCAGCTGGCGATATTCCACTTCCTAGTATGGTGCATACTGGACGTCGATTCATCAAGGAGCTCAATGAGATCCCCGGGAGTGAAACTGCACTTGCGCACATGATGACAATTTTCAACACGGTTATTGACACAAATCAGAACGCTGAGGTTGATATCATTGCCATCGGACAGAGCTGTGAGGTGGCTTTGGAGTTTTTCGAAGACGAGAAGAACTGGGCTCAGTGGGGGCATCGTTTGGGAGGCATGCTCTTTATGGGCACTGTCTTCTGTACACATGAACTTGCCAATGCTGAATTCAAAGACTTTCTAGCCAAGGTAAAACTTATATCACACTGTCTATATGAATCATCGCTAACTATACATTGTAGCGCACTCGCGGCTATCTCATTTCTGAGGAGCCTCTCAACACTCCCCTGGCCATGCCTGGAGGAAACCCATCACTGTTGATCGAGCCGCTTGGTTGCCCATGTTTCTCTAGCGGAGAGCAGCAGTACACTGAAACCATCCTCGTTCAGGCTCTCGAGCCAGCTCTGGAATACTTGCAGGAAGTTGCTCTCACTCCTGATTTTGTGAACCCCGACATGCCCGTGGCAGAGCGTCGCGCAACCGACATCACGGATGAGTATTGGGGCGAGCTGTCCGAGGAGAACAGGCCCGACGTCACGACGATGGATCCTGAGATTATGAAGGATCAAATCAAGCAGATGCGACGATGGGAGAAGTTTCGCAAGACGGGCATGGCGCCTGAGTCGGACTCGGATGATGACGAGGATTAGCTCATCACGGAGTTGCCTGAAACCTGGGTCAGATGGAATGGTGCATGGGAGAAATGGAGATAGAGACCATCAAAGAAGGCGATGAAGAAAGGGGGATCTCATGTTCATTAGAAAGGGACTAGAATCACCCTCCAGTCTTGAGCAATGGGCAAAAAGACACACGCATAATCTTTTGCGGCTCCTGGTATGTACCTACGTACTTTATATGTGTTTTGTTTTACATTATTTTACGCTTTAAACAGGGAAGCCAAATTTGGGCCTGCTGGTGTCAGATCCTCAATCAACTCCCTTGTCCTCCGCACTCGCTCCTTGACTACTGCATCCTCTGCCGTCCATCGGTCCTCAGCGTTGGGCGCGCTACCACTCCAGAAGGAGAAAACACTTGATTGTGCAGAAGCCTTAGCTTGGCGTTGCTCTTCTTCCCTAGCAAGCTTGCTGACCATTTTGCCCCAATTATCAAGGCCTGCGCTCAAACACTCACGACAGGTCTTCTTAGCGGCCTTATCAGCGTTAATAAGATCCATATTACGCAGCTGTTGCTCTGCAACATCCACACTATCACGTGTCCATGAAAGCCCATCGTCCTTGGATGAAGAGGAGAAAAGAATCTCACCGATCCAAAGACTCAAAGAAGCTTCTTGGCAACGTTCATGAGGGCTGCGCCAGGGAGACTGGGTGCCATCTGGGGGAGGAGGTGGATAGTCTGCTTGTGAAATTTTTTTGATCAATTTGTCGAGGACAGAGGGCGACTTTGGCCTTGACTGAGTAGTAGGAGGGGGATCGTTGGGGAGGTAGCGCCGAGCTTTAAGTAGGGAGAGGTAGATAGGCAGCGCGGCATCGACTTTTCCGTTACGAGCTTTGAAGCTTGCCATAGCGGTAACAGCATCAAGGACATTCTGGGAGGGCAGACCAGCCTTTTCATTCAATACGAATGTCTTAGGATTGTAGGGGGGTTGCGACATGTCGACTCCCTGGATAGCCTCAGCAAGAGCCAAATGGTACAGCGCCTCAGCACCTTCAGGCTGCTTCTTGAATTCCATGAAACTAGCATACTCGAGTGTTGCCTCGAGCTTCTGTCGGGGAGTAAAGCCCTTGGTGGCTAGAATCTTCATGTAAAAATTATCGGCGCTAGGATAGGCAACTTCGCAGTCCTCTTCACGAGGCGCATGAGGCTGGCCTGGAGGAATTGGTGCAGGCCTGGGATTTGAAGGTCCAATGACAAACTCGGGGGGTGAAATGAGATTGCGAGAGAGGTCCCGGACCCAATTGTCGACGTGTTCGGCACCCTTGGCCGCTAGCATAATGGCCTCGAAGTATCCTCGTTTCCATTCTTCGGTCTTGCCGGAAATATCACAAGGGTTGAATTCTCCTGGAACCTCCGCTTCAGGATCGACTCTATCCGTGAGTTTTGTCACGTCCTGGCCGTCGACCTTTGGATCCTCCAATCTCAACACTAATCCTCGTGCCAGTTCGAATGACCAAGGCCAATTGGTTTCGCCGTTCTTCGGGGCATTGCTATTATGTGAGTCTCTCAAGAATTTTCTTGTCATCCATCCCCATTCATGTGGTGTGGGATATTCCTGTTCCAGCTTCTCCTCATTGACAAAGAATAGAATTACGCCACCGCAGGCCAAGAGACCCCAAAATGAAACCGTATATCGTACTGCCAGCTTAGCCTCGTGCTTTAGCCATTGTCTTCGCTCAGTTGTGAAGTTTCTGGCGCCATTGGTAGTTACTGGGATCGATAGAAAGGGTAAATTTGGTCGCGAGTTGGTTGTGAGTTTGGTGCAGTGTGTGAAGGTTCGGAGGCATGGAGATCGAGTTCGAAGAGTTAGTGGTAGCGATGTAAGAGCCGGGACCTGGCGACCAACGAGCCGGTGACGCATGGCGCCGACGACTTTGTTAATCGCGACTCGATGGTCTCGATAATTCTTCGCTGTGGATTGTTGTAAGCTACAAGTTGTCGTCAAAATGAAGATATCTCGAGTCGTTTGATGACGAGGAGCTCATTCTGATCATAGGTAGTTAGGTAGGTATGAAAATTGAGCCAATTGGAGTTGGTGCTTGCTGACTAAGGCGACATTCTCTGCCAAGACTTTGAAAATCTAAAAGGTGTGTTTGATGTGCACATCATCAAGATTTCTTGTTAGTGGAAGAGCAGGGGATTTTTGTATCTTTCTTCTATAATGAATCAGAATGTCTTCCTTTCTATCCTCAGAAACGTTTTCAAACCCCAGATTTCAGCTGTTTGCCGCAGCCGTTTTCTCGGCTGCTACCACCGCATCTTTATTATTGGGTTACCAAGCGTTGGAGCGAGAAGAGAGAGTATCTGAACTTAAGAATTCTATTCCTTCGGATGACCCTAACGTCCAGCCTGTACTAGTCTCATATGATTCCTATAAATATGAATACTAACTGTTTACAGTTGAACAGCTTTGGCGGATCATCAGCACCACCAGTTGATAAGGAAGATGCAAGGAATCAAGCTTTGGCTCGTCGAGCGCAAGCAGGTGACTTTGATGAAGAGTTGATCCTTGAACAGTTAGCGAGAAACCGTGTCTTCTTAACGGATGAGGGTCTGGATAAGCTACGAAATTCTTTCGTTATTGTGGTTGGCTGTGGAGGTGTTGGTTCTCACTGCACAACAGCCCTCGCTCGGTCTGGCGTCTCCAAGGTCCGATTAATCGACTTTGATCAAGTAACATTGAGCTCACTGAACCGCCACGCTGTCGCTACGTTGGCAGACGTCGGTATTCCCAAGGTCCAGTGCTTAGAGAGACGCTTAATCGCTATTGCGCCATGGGTCAAGTTTGATTTGCGACAAGAGCAGTTTAACGAGGGAGTTGCGGAGCGTTTACTGCGACCCTGGAGCGAAGACGGGCGAGCTCCTGATTTTGTTATTGACGCTATCGACAATATTGAGACCAAAGTTTCGCTGCTCGAGTATTGTCATAAGAACAATTTGCCAGTCATTAGTGCCATGGGCGCAGGGTGCAAGAGCGATCCTACACGAATCATCGTGGGAGATATTGGATCGAGCAAAGATGACGGGCTGTCGCGGGCAACAAGACGAAAGCTCAAGTTGAAGGGAATCACAAGCGGTATCCCAGTTGTCTACTCTACCGAGACATCGGGCGCTGGTAAAGCCGAGCTACTCCCTTTACCTGAAGAGGAGTTTCAGAAAGGCTCCGTAGGTGATCTCGCAGCCATGCCTAACTTCCGCGTTCGCATTCTTCCAGTTCTTGGTACAATGCCTGCTATCTTTGGCCTTACCGTCGCGAACCATGTCATTCTGAGCATCACAGGCTACCCTCTCGATTATGTCCCTGCCAAAGGCCGCGACAAGATGTACGAAGGCATGCTGGCAACGCTGCAGAGCTATGAGGAGAAGCTAGCACGTCTGGCCCACGAGGGTGACCAAATTGGCCTCAAAGTGCCTATCACTGTTGGTGATGTGGCTTTCCTCTCTGAAGAGCTTTACCAGAGCCGAAGCGCTATTACTGGTATCCCAACAAAACTGGTCCTTATCCGGTGGCAGAAACCCAGCGGTCCCAGTATCACGACCCTGGGTGAGGGTAAGAGCATCCAGAAATGCTCAACAGTGAAGCTTCACGATCTGGTGTTAATGACAAAGGATGAGGCAACACGGCATGAAAAGGAGATCTATAAGGGCGGAAAGTCTCTTGAAGATGTGTACGATTCTGAAACGATTGTGCGAGTAGAAGAGAAAAGGAGCACGGCCAAAGAGTACGAGGCCTTCCGGTCATAAAAAGAAGAGCTATTCAACTGGTATGTCTTATAGAGCGCATCAAAAGATATTTAGAACTACATGATTACATCAAAATGATGTCTCTTGAAATCGGCCAGGGGTACCTTAGTAACTATCTACTCGTATGGCTGTATGAGGTATCTTTCAAGGCTTCCTTTACCCTGTACTTGATCGCCTGCTCAACCCAAAATCACGTCGCCAGATTACTCAATTACCTAGATCTTTTTGCCATTGGAAGCGTACACCAAGTTCTGCGGACACTCAGTGGAAGAATGTAACACGTCTTGCGATTTTCCATGAATATCTTTTGATACTTGCATCGTCGTCAAGCTCGGCCCTAAACGCACTCAAACTCAAACTCGAATGCGAGTGGTCAGGCCTTAATGAGGCTTATTCGCGCTTGACAATCTCTTTTTCCATAATAACATTGCAGTGAACCATCAGACCATCTGATCAACATCAAAGGCATCGCCTTGCATCGGGGATCAACGAGGTGATGAGGAGAAGCACTCCAAGAGTCCAACAGGTAACCCAATAATCTGACGCCAAGTCAAACGCATTGCATGATTTCGAGAATTGTGACGCCGTTGACCATGGTTAATACCGGCCCTCAAGTCTTGAACATCATATCGATGCAATGCTGCCGCAGGAGTGATTCGGTTGATGCATATTTGTACACCATCTATTCCAGCCCTTCTTCAACCCTTCCAAGGCATCGACTACTTGGGCTGATCTTGTAATTTCGGTGTAATTTGATGAGGTCTTATGTTTTGAGGATTGGCCGTGAGCCTTTCTGTGCGTTTGAAGGATGATGCAAACGCAACACTGCTGTCCATGCACATGTCACCGCGTTGATAAGTTCCCTTGGTGATACGCTTACATATGATCACATCGCCGTTCAATCGGGACTGCAAGCCGCGAACCCACAGACCCAACATGTCGCATCCATGGAACCTTACATGAAACTAACATCGTTTGCCTTAAAGTAAATAGCTTCAAAAGCGCCCGCTCAAAAAGCCTCGCAGCATTTGCACTGCACAACCATGACCGCAGCCCAATATTATCCCAAAGCGCAACATACTGTAGATCACACATTCTCACTACAACTGCTAAGTATTAACCAGGAACCACCATCACTTGACATCCCCACAATACATCATCCAAGACTACCCATAGTTAGGCCTTAAAGCCTCCAAAGGGCCTTTTCCGGAAGGCCGACGGAGCCTGATTGGGGTGGATGGAATTTTGTCCCTGCATGCTTGTATTTTCATGTTCCAAGGCAAGCAATGATAAGGCCAGTTGGTCTTCAATGCAGGGATAGATATGACCCAAAGGCCAACAATTCTGGTGTTGGTGTTGGTGTTGGCTGTGGCAGACCGCTCTTGAAGTTGTTTATGTATGTGTGTGAGGCTTAAAAAAGACCAACGGCAAACATATGAGCTAGCGCCTGTTCTGTTGCTGTTTGAGTGAGCCAACGTGCATGATATATGTACGTCGATATTTGAGAGGTCTTGCCGGCGGCAGACTGAGTAGTTAGGCAATTGTTTCGGAGGACGTAACTAGAGCTGTCAAAAAGCAATTATAGAGTAACCCAAGTTACCAAACACATGCACATAGGTAGGGATAGAGCTAGGGATTGTGAGATATGAGGAGTCGCAACTCACAAGAGAAACAAGATCTATTGGATACACAAAGTCTAGACTCTTACCGCCAGTTTCAGCCGCAGGCAGGTAGGCGCAAGAAACAGTCCAAGCAGTTGCCTTTTTGTACGCCTTCATGGTGTTGAAAAGTGCGATAGGCAAGGCGATCGATACACGACGGGCGGAAGTGCAGTAAAAGAGATATCAGCCGAGAAGAGTAGAGAGTAAAAGACAAAAATCTTCCTTGTTTCTGAGAAGGTAGAAGTAGGCTATCGACTCTGTCACCTGCCACTGCTGGGCGAGGTTGGGACGCTGTGCACAACGGCGTTACACAGTTCCCGCGAACACGGGGGTGATATGAAGGGACATCACAATATTGACAGAGATTTGTTAGTTAAGGAGGAGGAAAGAGGGAAGGGGCTGCACCTTGGCTTTATGAGAGGATACTGGACTTGACGATAATCCTAACAAGGTAGCACAAGGAGAAGTAAAGGCAGCTGACAGCGAATAACAATATATTATACTAGGTGATTACCTGCAGATGAAGCTTCCATATATGCAAAGGCCCTAGCGCCTGCGCAATTGCGCATGAGGCCAGTGTACCTATCCATGTAAGTGCTTCAGCCTGCATCAGTGTGACTCTACACCAGTTCCGAACTTGGGAAATAGCATAGTGCTCAAAATCAATTCATGTGCTACATTGATTGATGCAGCCAGTTGGCACCCTTGCTGCCTTGGGAGCTCACAACATAAAGCGCACTTCAGTTGAGAGATGTCAGCAGGTGGAATTGCCTCCCTGGTCGTTGGACGGTGTCTCCGGCTCATGACATGATGGTGTTTCCACCTTTTTTTCAGCTTCATAAGCCATGTTTGCCTTGTTCGCGTATTTCTCGCACGAGGAAAAGGTTAAGGAGTTTCAATGTTCGCAGTGAGTTCCTCCTCTTCATTTTCATCGTATTCTTGCGAATTTGTTCGTACAAGGTGGAACCGATACCCACGCCCGATGACTTGCATCTACTCTGACAAGTGCGTATATGTACTCCTTGGCCTATATACGTGCAACACATGCTCCAGAGTACAGCACATGCGAGACCTCTAGATGAGGCTCAAACAAACCGGACCGCGGACTGTTACCGAGGCGACAAGGCGGCGTCAGAGTTTGGGGACCTGCATTTGTGAGAATGGCCAATGAAACGACAACCTTCACTAACATACCAACTGACGCTTTCAAGTGCGTTGATGCCTCAAAAGGCAACCAAGTCATCATGTTAATCAGCTTGCGACAGCCAACGGGCTTCATGTTTGTTGTAGCAGCTGAAAGATGATTGACAAACATTTGACCTCCTGTCTGCTAATTGTAATAGAAAGGCTGAAATTCAGGGCGTATATAGGATTGCTGCCTGCAAATAAGATCTCGGTTGCCACACCTCAGTAAGCTGCCTCTTTATTGGGAGGTATGCGAGGCGCGTATTGTGTCGATTGGACGCTTCGCATAAGCGACACGCAGCCTTGCCGCGGATCCCAATGACCTATCATTCAGTGATGCAAATGGTTAGCTAGATTATCTCCTAGTGTGCCTTTCTAGAACTTCTGTTCGTAGGACTTTTGCTGTAAGGTTGCAAGCAAAAGCCACATTACGTTATCCAGATCCAAGTTGCCATGGATCTCTTACTAGTCCACACCTCCGAGCCGGCCAGCCGCCCCCACTCATTCTGTCAAACCCGGTTGACTTCAAAAACCACCAGTAATCTACAAGCCAAATTGCCATTGGGTTGCCCACGATGATTTGCGATGATGCGTTATTAAAATGATGAATTGTCAATAGTGCCAGCTGTTCAAAGTGGCGTTTTGTCAATTTATACTAAAATTATGTGCAATTTCGATACAATTGTGTCTTGTCATAGACACACATATGCTTGAATCACACCTCCATATATGAAGCAATTCGTGGGCGTAGAAGGCCTTAAAACCTAAAAGCTTGCCTCATTCTCGCTTCAACTATGTGAGCCAAGTTCCAAGTTCCTTGAGCGTCCATTTCAGCCATGCTTACGCCAGGAGAATACGCATCACGTCTGCCTGCCTCTTCGCCCCGGCGAAACGATTTATCATCAAATTTGCCTTAAGTGAGGCAAGGTTCTCACTCCTAGCCTCGCGTTCTCAGAAAGATTCCAATGATTACGGATAGGCGCCTCACGACAGCACCAGAAGACGACAGCGTGAAGCCCGTCGCTGAGAAGAAGTCTATTGGTAATGACTCGAGCCTTGATGCCCAGTCAAGGCTTACCAGCCAGCATGAAGTAATTTTGCCGTCCAGTCTCATACAAGTGTTTGGCCAGAGCTAGGAGGAAGAAACATAATGAGTATCCAACGAGCTCGAAAAACACTTGTTGAGCCATAAGGTTGGCTCATCCGGAGTTTTCGATCACGGAGAAAGGGGGACGCGAGACCAATCTATTGGTGTTAGTGACATCAAATATTGATTGAAAGGAGCTGAGAATGAAAAATCACGGTGAATGATCCATAGCGTGAATGAGTCATGTGTTGGCGAGTGCCATGCCATTTTCAACATTCCAGACTGGAGGTAATTCTGTTGAACGAAAACTCGTGAATCAGTGACTTGGGCTGTAAAGTGAAGTCCGAGTTTCGATGATCATGGGCCCCAACCACGGGATTTCGACGAGCCACCTTGATGACGATGGGGGTTATGCTCTAAGAATTTCATGTCCAGCCATCGTATTCAGAATAGAGCTGGATGCCAGATGGGACGCAGTAAGCATCGCCTGGAAGTCCAAACTCAGGATAATATTGGAAGATGCGAACCAGGAGCCTCTTACAAGGCAAGGTTCCAACCGCCCGCCCTGGTATATGAAAGAATGCCTTTAATATAGGTAGTGATGCATTTTTGTCACTAGGTCGGTTAGGGTTGAAAATAACAAACAGGTCGCTTTTGGTTCGCACATGCGGTAATTTATATAAACCATGCTTAATACTTTGCTCCAACTTGAGTGTTCCAATGTTCTAGAGAAGCTTTTCGGCACCTGTGTAATTCCACTAGGCTGGTTCTGCTCTCTACAATTTATTTCTTCCTCTTACATAACCAAATTCATTGACGGAAGTAGTTCTACTACTTTCGTCGTTGCATTGGAAAAGCCTCGAAATCGTCCCCGTTCAGCCAGTGGTACGTTCCCACGAAGCTGGCCACGTATGCCAATTATGTCAGTTGTGTATCTTGAAGATCAAATATAGTATCACAGACAAAAAGCAACCTGGTTGTGTTTTATCTTATTTGGGTACGTTTTACTATACAAAATGAAGGAAGAGATTCTGGTGTATTCCACATGGGGGGATGCTAACCTAGCTGCAGAGCCTCAAATAAGGCAACCGGCGAACCAGGCCGCCGCCTCACACCCACCACAATCGTCGTCACACATTTTGGCGCATTACAGTTCCGACAAGGTACTTGTTCCCAACCATTCTCTGAGACCTGCACATTCAAGCGGTAAGCTCCCTGCTTCTCCTATCAATCACTCCCTTCTTCATTCCTTTTGGCGAACCACCAGCATGAGTGGGCAAGATCGTGGTGACAGACTGCGCTTTTTGTTGTTCCCCCCTCATTCAACATAGGTACTTTTCCTGTTCTCAGGCAGAAAGACCCGCCACTTTCTTTTTGCGTTTACTGTGCTTTTTTCTTTCTTCTCTTAGCAACTCTTCTGTGACCACAGCATGATAATGATTGCCCGAATTCTATATTGCAGAATTCTTTTTATCTGAATTTTACTCACATTTGAAGCTCCCACTTACAGGTGCGCCGATTGGACTCGGCACGGTCTTCTCATGCTTTGTCATAGCCTACAATGGCAGGCATCACGGACAAATGGGTTCGTCATCTCAGAACGCGCGACCGCCAGGACAAGGCAGAATTGCAATATCCTGCGTGCGAGATATGCGGCGCCGAAATCAAGAGTCCAGAAGCATGGCTTGAGCACGTCAAAAGCGATATAGAGCATCGTGAGAAGTGGCCAACGCCAACGCTGGAAGCAGCGCAATCATACGTTAATAAGGGGTGAGCTCCCCTCCTAGTTCCGTCGGGACGGCTGTACATGCATAGCAATATACTTATTCTTGCCTCTTCGCAGATCCAATAGACCAAATAGTCAGGACTCCAATAGCAGGAAGCGCAGGGCAGATACCAATAATGGAAACATTGGGGATCAAGCTACATCGGGCGATGCGGTCGAGGAAGACCCAGAAGCCGATGGCCATCAGGCAAAGCGTCGGTCACCCCCACCTCCGGCTATCAGCCGCAGTCGTGCCCGTATCGACTCCCGGAACGACTACGAGGGTCGGCCCCACAAGAACACATCAGGTCGGCAGCTCTGGACGTCCGATGATGGTGTTCAGCCAAAGTCACAAGGCCAAGGGCGAGCTGTATCTCTTAGTTCGCCCAAACAGGGGCCTAGCAAGGTCAACAGGCCTGCCCAGCCTACCACACAACAGGCCTCTCGACCTCCCCCCAATGACGATGACTCTACCACCAAGATGATGCGTCAACCAGAGACTAGACCCATCTCACAAGATCAACTCGTTGCAGAGGTCAAGGGTATCTACGCTGGGCTTGTCATGGTGGAAACAAAATGCATTGAAGTTGACAATGCACAATCATCTAACACTGATGCCAATTCGAAACTGAATAACGAACAATGGCAAGCTTTGATAGCACTTCACAGAACACTCCTTCATGAGCATCATGACTTCTTTCTCGCAAGTCAACACCCCTCTGCCAGTCCTGCTTTAAGAAGGTTGGCTTCCAAGTATGCCATGCCAGCCCGCATGTGGCGACACGGTATTCATTCGTTCCTTGAACTTCTTCGACATCGTTTGCCTGCCTCCTTAGAGCACATGCTCACTTTTTTATACCTGGCTTATAGTATGATGGCCTTGCTGTATGAGACTGTGCCTGCATTTGAGGATACATGGATCGAATGTCTCGGAGACCTTGGCCGATATCGTATGGCCATTGAGGATGACGATATTAGAGATCGTGAGGTTTGGACTGGGGTAAGCCGTCATTGGTACAGCAAAGCGTCAGATAAGTCTCCGACAACGGGCAGGCTTTATCACCATCTGGCCATTTTGGCGCGGCCCAATGCGCTCCAGCAGCTGTACTACTACACCAAATCCCTTTGTGTCCCCATTCCATTTTCGAGCGCACGGGAAAGTATAATGACGTTGTTTGACCCTGTCCTGAGCAGCACACCAACACGTCTTGCCCTCATCGATGCTGCTTTCGTGCGCGCCCATGGTATACTTTTCTCTGGAAAACATCGGGACCAGCTTAAAGAGGCCACAGAGAGTTTCATTGATCAACTCGATAGTCATATTGCTCGGTCGCCTAAACGATGGCTAGAATCAGGGTTAGTGGGTGTCGAGATAATGTATGGACTAATACTGACTCAAGCAGATACTACATTGGGATTTCATTAGCGTGCTCTCTTCTTGGTTACGGTGCCGAGTCTAATGTCCTTATGCGGGCTATTTCCAGGAAGCCCGAGGAGACGGATGTCCCCATGGATGGAAGCACCATTTCTGAAGCCACCCCAGACGAGATGTTCAAGCTTGCCCTTGATTTTGCTGGAAAGACGATCACAAAGGTAGTTCGTCGCTGGGGAGACACCAATACGTTACCGTTCTTGCATACCATCCTGGTGTTCATGAACCACATGACACAATATCCAGCGGCCATTTCCCATTTGGAGGACAAATATCCCTGGAAGCTTACTGCCCTGATGCTTAATACTTTGCTACTTTCCTGCGAATCAGGATACGAAGTACAGAGTCATTTCCGTCTGCCGGAAAAGGACCAACTCCCACGCCCGTTGCCCGAGGATTTTGCTATGCGAGGCCTGCTTTACTCCGAGGACTACTTCCCGGGTGATTGGTTCCGGAATGACAAGATAGACGAGGACGAGAAGTATTTTGAGTTACCCTCAGTCTCAGAAGAACGCAAGGACCGTATCCTGTCCCTCGGGTGCAAGATTGCAACCTCAGGTAACTGGCTTCTTTGGGACCAGGAGGCCCGCACATTCTCAGTCGCAGCAAAATACGACATAGAAATATAGCCAGAAGAGAAAACCAAATGAGCATTCTATTCACTAATCCAGTAGGGCTCTCCCCATTCTCTGACTTTGTCGGACCACCTCCATGGAAGCGGCTTGCCAGAACAGTCGAAAAAGATCACGAATGGCATCCAAGTCTCTCAATCAGAGGTCTCAGCCCAGTAGACAGGTCCCTGGGCTGATATTGCATTCGCACTGCCATCTCCTGAGCACGAAGATTGGCCCAGACCTATGGTGTTGGAGTATCACGCTAGCTATTGCCACAGATTTTTATTGATAAAAGAAGCTGGCATCTCTTTGGACCTGTTGCAGCGATCACCTCAGGCACGGATTGTTATCCTTATAATCCTCTCTCCTGCATTGGTGGGTATCTGCTTTCAACAATGTCTCCTCACCCGCCACAATATAAGTCATATCAAACTCAACAGCTTTGTGGATTGAAGTTGAGATATCAACGAAGAGCTTGAAGAATAATCTACACATAATGGGACCTGGGTGCGATGTTTCAGGTGTTGAACATCCGACCGAAACCCACTCGCCCAGCCATGGATTCTTTACCTATTCATGTGGAAAAGTTTGACAACAAGTGACATTGGGACGGTTTCTGAACCCAAGCCCAGTTACATCCTTCGCCCAGTATGCCTCGGTCAGCAGTGCTGGGGTGCAATTCTTTCGCAGGTTGACAACCAAAGAAATTGGCTAGACAAAGAACCCAATTCTGTTGGTTCAGCTCCCTCACGCTTTTAATACGTTAGGTGCCACCTCTGAATTCCTGGAGAGCATGGCTTTTACTTGTAGACGCCCACACGCTCTTTTGACCTTCTGTCTTGTTTTCTTTTATCCTCTACCTTATTCTCTTTTTGCGCTTCTTCAGTATTCTACTTGAACTTGCTGGGTTAGGGTACTGAATTGGTACCGAAATTGCCTGCCAAATCCACCAACCAGTCATGTACATATTGTGTTACTTGCTGTTCAGGGCTTTACCCCTTCCTTTCTTTTCTTTTTTTTGTTCCCCTGTTGGGTTTTGTATGTGTAATGCGGCGGCGGCGACTTTTCATGTAATTTTCAGGTGTTGATGGGACAATAGACGACGTCCAGAAGCTGGATAGTCACGAATACTATAGATATCCCGGGATCGCAAATTGAATAGAAAAGTTCAAGCTATTGAATGATTTAATATAATTGTTTATATGAAAAATGTACGTCAGAGGAGCGGGAAGTGGGGTCTCCCGTGCCCCGCATCTGGGCACTTGCATTAGCTGTACCAAACTGTCGGGTCATATTTGGGGGCCAAAAATGCAAGACTTGGCCAACATTTCTGGCCATGTGCAGGAAATGTACCCAGAAAAATCACCAGGATCGTGTACACCAGGAGTCAAAATATGTTTGATTTTCACGGACCAAAGAATGATGCTGCAAATGCAGAGCCTAGTGTTGTGGGTGGTGCGAAAGCGGGCGAAACGCCGCCATGGCATGATTTTTGTTGTTGTCGATGTGTTGTTGGCATATTATAGGCTTTAAGTCACGAGGAACCGGGCAATATTGAGGCCAGTCATCATAATGCATATGTTGAAAGGTTGTGCGAGGTCATCCAGTTGCGACTCAAGATGAGGTGTTCGGGGGGGCGTTTGCTCATAGGGTTGGGAACAATTGGGCATCACTAAGTAACTTTGAGAGTTAAATGAGCGTACCAAAGTATATTTAGAAAACGTTTGACTTAATGCCATTGCCTCAAAACTGTTCTGAGTCTGGCAGTGATGGAAGGCTCATGGATCAAACTTGATTGTGTTACCACAGGAGAGATGGTTGTGCTGGGGCAGAAGTATAATCCAGCGCAGCTATCTGAATTGCCAGGTTGAATTATATGGAAGAACTGAGACTTTTGAACTATACCTTGGCCAAGTATGCCAACGCCATGGACATCTGAATTAAGGTTCAGCGGTGCTTTGCCCTTCTCACTCTGTTGTTGATTGATTGGAGCAATAAACCATTACTATGAGAAACTCAAGTTATGCCACTTAAAACACAATAAAGTTGAGTCGATCATATCAAAATGTTGATTTGGTATTCTGATAAGTCTGGCTAAATACTTTAACTTCTCGTGTTAGTCTATCATCAAGATATGAAGCAAGCCGAGAGTGATAGGTTTTCTACAGACGAAAAGATAGGGGGAAATTATCATAGACTCTTACTACTAGTCTGCTACCACACCTGGAGCCACCTTCTTACAACAAGACTCACCAATTCTTGCAGGCTTGTTTGTCTATTAACATATAGGTTTATATTGTGGCTCGTTTCCAATATATCATGAGTAGTACTAATGCCACCTCCAATTTGAACCTCAAGGCCTTCTACTCCAAAGATGTATTGGTCTATGTAGTAGACAGTCGCACTAAGTGATGATTATAGTAACAGAATTGGAGTTCTTATTAGACTCATTATTGGTACGAGTTCGGCTGCAGTGTTCACAAAATGGACCATGTGTCTCTTGACTCTGTGGGCGGGTGTTATGTCTTGGCATTTAGCGCCAAAGATGTTCTACTATAGAAATAGGCTAGATGTATTCTAGAAGTTTTCCAGAATGATTCTAGATTATTTCTAGATCAAGTCGTGGCACGTCGATTTGATCAGATTCTGCGGTTGCCAGGTTGCCTTACGCTGGGATCCTCGGGATCCGAACCGCACCTCATGGCTTCCACGAGTTTGAGATTCCGAGGACCCCGCTTATTCGCTCACGTACGCTTACACCGTCATAAGAATCGGACTTCTGAAAATTCATATCGCTGTTGCCTGGTCTGTCCTGAGATTCGCCGAACTTCAACGCCGATGCATGTTGATGATCAACGAGGCAGAAAAGGCAGCCACTAAAGAAGCAGAACAGGCTTCTGACCCACAATAAACTAGGAAATACATGGCGCTGCAGTAGTAGTTATTCATGTGATGACTTGGCGGTATGACGTTAATTTGAGGCTGTGGATTTTCTTAAATTGTTATGTAGGACCCCAATTGCCTAAAGATTCTCCCTTAGCTCTGATCCTACGTGTATTGTGAATTGAAATGACAATTGCTCGCAGGGGTGATGATGTTAGTGTAGTCCTACCTACCTAACTTGAGTAGGTAGACTACCTACTGCAAATAAGCAGGCTTGTGCGAGTATCTGATCCGGCAACAACAATAAAGCAACTTACGATGGAAATGATTCACATGGGATTGAGGCCTGATGTCTGAGGCCACCAAGCCCCGACTTCCACGTGCATCAGACTGCATATGTACGTATCAATCTGGGGTATCAGTCAATGCTCTACGTGTCAGTATTAACTCTGTCATGGCAGCGAGAGCTGTAGCTGCTGTTGGTCGAGGGATATGTTCTGCATTAGCTAAAAATGCAGTGTAATAGTCCGGCACGTCCCGCGCGTGGTGATGCAGAGCGCAATGTGCCTTGTCTCACAAGATCCAACAGTTATTGGTTGGTAAGCAGTAGGTTACAGTGACGCATTGGCACTACATTAGTACCTTGGTCGCTACTCAGTGACCTGCACATGATTGATAGTTACTCGACAGCCTCATTCAAGACTCGGTCAGAAATCGGCGTCGAGTAAGGAAGCCATGTCTCAGCCTTTCTCAGACCGTGTGATATCAGATGAAAATATGACGATAATCATGATCCAATTTGCATTGTTGTGTGGGTGTTCATCGGCCGCCTTATATCTGGTTCGCCTGCAATGAGGCTCTGTTCTTGACACCCAAGTCTGACATGAGACAATGTTACACCATCAACGTTTTACCCCAACGAATGAATGGTTCATGCAGTTTCCCGGCGCTTGACTTGACATGGTTTCGGTATTAGCCTGTATCACCTTAACCTACCTACCTTCAGTACTGTACCTACCTCGGTATTATCGCTGTGCCACAGGTGGGTGTTGAGTAACTCACCAAAACCAATTGATTTCTCGTTTAGACGAATCCTCGGGGGCCGAACTCCGAAATTGAAGAATAACTTCCTTCTTTGTTGGTGTGCGGCTGAACTGCATGTGGTTGATACCTACATATGCGGGTGCCTTGCTCAAACTTACTCAAAGAGTCCTACATCGCCTAAATAATAAAGGCATCGACAGTCATGATTTACTAAGGTACACTTTTGAGCATGGGCATGCCCTTTTATCTTAAGGCTCCTGCAAGCATGTGCCAGACAGGTAAGAGCCGCAATGGTACACGCAGACCAACCCATCCACAATTATTTTATCAACCAATAGTAAAAAAGGCAAACAGTTGCCTCTATCAAGAAATGAGTTTTCACGTCATAGCACTTCCCAACCATGCACATCTCAAGCTCCCTGCATAAGGCAGAAAAGGCAAGATAACTACTCGCCGACTTTTTCTCGAGGGCGTCGTTTCGAGTTTCCTTGATGGTAATAGCCTCATGAGGTAATTGAGTCAATTAAAACATTGCTGTATTGTAATTGTGAAATGACTCGGGCGTTATGATATCCCTCATCAAGTCAGCCCATGTTGTAGGCGGTGAGAATTATACTGAACCGCTGGAGCCCAAAGAAAGTCAATAGAGATGAAAGTGCACTCGCCGCGATGGCTTGAGAAATAGGGCTTTATGGTGGATATCATGTTGCAAATCTCGAATTTGTGCGTAATTCCCCCTCTGTTCAATGAGGCATCATGGCCTGCAACTCAAATCTTGTTATGAGAAGTTTTTGTTACTCACTTCCGTTGAGCGAGGGTTCCACAGACAGATCTTAATATATCTCATAATTTAAAGCAGCCTACAGGTGACACAACGTCAGGGTGTGCAGTGCTGTTCCTGGTTATAGTCGTGGTGTTGAGTGTAACAATGAAGAACTACGGCCTCAGCTGTGTCTTCAAACTTACTGCATCTTATTATTATATTGTCCATCATTTTCAATTACTGTACCTGGTAAGCTTACAGTGTGCTCATGTCGCAAAGTCGCTGAGTTTCCAACATGGAGACCAATACTGACCTTCATCGCAGGGTCAGAATAACTTCTTGACACTTAGCTATACACAAAGCACATCAAATTCAGATATTCTTGCAGTAGTCATGAGTATTCCTCTATACCAAAGGCTCTTAGATGGTTCCTATAATTTGCATAGACATTCATTCTAAACCATAGACTCAAAAGGGGGAAGTCAGCGTATTCTAATATAAAAGCACAGCGACCTTTCAAGAGAGGAGGCACGATGTACCACGCCAGAAAGTAAAAAGAACGCTAAAGGCTCTTCACATAAGAGTTCAAATCAAATCATATACATGGATCTTAACTTACATACTTAGATACACTCTCCGACTTGCCTTGATATTGCCAGTCTTTCATGAGGGCAGTATATAGACCTGATGCACTGCGGGAATGAGGTTGCAAGTAAACGTGATTTAGTTTTATACTAAGCTTTCAATTTTAAATTCACAATTTGAACTGCATGCGCCCATTTCCATAAAGTGTCCAGAACATTGATATAGGTGACATCTCTGTGGCACTTACTCACCCACAGCTTCTCTATTAATTCGCCATCAATTATCCCAGTAACTCTAAATGATATTACCTATATTGCTTTGATCGGTTTCTTTGATTTATGATTGGCTTTCCCCTTGACGAGGCTGCGCCGCTTCTTGTTTTCCCAGCCTGACTGAGACAAGGCTCCCAGGCTTCACCAAACACCCCTTCATGACACGACACGACAGCTCAACACGTCACATACGACCATAGCTCGAAGATAAATACGGGATCCCGTCCGCTCTCCCATAGTCAAGCTTCGAAGCGCTGGATTAGTAGTTGGGTCGGTGACGACCAGCGAATCCCCAGTGTTGTATGTTAGTTTTCATTTTTGGTGCGGGTTTCTTTTGTATAAGCCACTTGCTCCCTTGCTTCGTAGAGCTCCTGTTGCATAGGTAGTCTTTTAGTTTACCAATTACTAATAGTTAATTGACTTCCCTTTGGCTCATTGTAAGACATTCCCATCATCGTTAGGTCCAGGGCTGCCAAGCAAAAATAACACAATGGCTTTTTTCTTTTCCTTTTTTTCTTCTTTTTTTATTTTTTACCACAACTGGAGGTATCACACAATGCCAAAATAACACCTCAACCTTCATAAATTTAGCAACATAGCTGGTGTATTAACCTTATGATCTAAGTGAGACTTGCCTTTGACATAATGTAAATCTCTCTCGTGGAGTTTAACCTAAGGAGCACTCCGAACAGTGAGTGGGCTTCTAACGTTGAACTCAAGTTCATTCACTCCGGAGCTCTACCTCCTTGGGATCTTTTCTATTTGCTAATAGGTAAACTTATGTCAAACTTCTGTCCGACAGTATTACTTTTGGTAGGCAGGTTATCCAACTAGCCACCCAAATTCCACGTTCAGGGACAAGTCTACAGTAACACAATCTGCTAGCAATGATTCTGACGACTTTTTACTTTGTTGCTGGGAGCTATGATCCCGACAAACCCTTATGTGTTCGGTCTCTGAATTCTTTGCTCTTCCATCACGGCATATCCCGTGTGTCGTATTATCGGGCAACCCGAGCATACGTCCATCATCCTCGTTTCTACTCTTCAGTCGCTCCATCGGAGTTGCCGAGAAGACATCAATACATGAACCATAATTTCACGCTTATTGGTTCTTACATCTCTGACCCATCTTCACGTATAATATCTTGAACCATCATACACATCATTGAGCTATGTATAGCATGCTCCCAGCCATATATGTAAATCTTAGTCTATCCTGTCTGACTGAGTGCAGTATACGAGGAGGGTTTTGAACTTAAATATTGCCATCGGCCGTTTTTCGGTTCTCGTATCCTGTATATGGAGTTGTTTTCCAAGCCACTGTTCAAGTCATCCTATACTATCACGCCTAGGAAAGCCTCCCGCGCGGGAGGCTAAAAGTTATAGGGAAGCAAACGTCGACACATTAATTGTGTCAGTCTTTACCAACCCCCGACGGCTACATTAAGAGTAACATGGCCATATAGACATGTCTTCGGTCTCTGGTGGCCCAATATGGCCGAGCGTAAAGCCTAATATCGACTATTTAAGCCAGTTCCAGTCCCCGAGTCATCACGTCCAAACCACATCGCCCTCAATCAATTGATCCAGTTTTCTCACTTTATCAAATTCATCCGTTGTGGCATTAAAAGGATGTAGAACTGAATAAGAGCTCATCTTGACCCCTATTATTTCGCTATCCAAGCCTAGCATGGCGACTCTCCTTTACTTCACCGAGTCCTTCGTTTCTAGCTACAACGTGCCTATCCTTTAATCTAACCGTAATCAGGTTTGATTGATCGAACTTCTTGTAACAATGGTTCCCAAGTAAGTCTAATAACCCATATTCATATGCCATGTTTTGACATTTGTGAAAGGATACTTCGAACTCTCTTCGGGCCACCACCACCTTGGCCTCTGTATGAAATCGACTCCCTGGAAATTCATCGCAAGATTGTCAAAACAGAGGTCAACGAGAAAGATGTTATTCTTCACTGCCATTTACTGGAGCTTTTTGTCTTCGTAAAACGCAAGATCGACATCTGGGCCATGAAGAATATGATCGATCCCGCCGCAGCATGGACCTGCTATATCAATATGGGTGTAAGCCGAATGACAAATTGGTTCCGGGCGTCATATGATGGCATCGTCAAATTGGATAGACACATCCCCCCATTGGATGTCATCATTGTGTGGCATGCGTTTCTGGAGGACCCAGTTGCATGGTATCGCTTCGTCAAGGAATTTAGACTTGACTTCACTCGCTGGGATCACGATGAAATGGTGAGCATCATCAACTACATTGGTGTCAACAATATCGAGAATTGACCATGCTACAGTCGAGAGCCCTCGATAGCGACAAAAAGGGACTCTTTTGTCCTTCGTTGAGCTGCATAGACAAGATTAATCGTGTCTACCATGATCTAGATGCCAGCACACTCATGGATATGTCGCTTGACTACATCTTCACCACGAGACCCAGCAGCATGTCTCAGGAATTGATCAGCCTCTTCTCCCAGAAGAAGTCATCCCATACCATCAACACCCCTAGAGGTCAAAAAAGCTTCAATTTTGACTTCCATTCAGCCGTGCAGCGCCAGCTTGATCTGGCAGAGCAAGATGTCAACTTCTCCTGGCATCGGATCTACGCATCTCGTTGGGAGAACGAGCGAGCAATGAAGCCTGCTATTAAGCGCTACCGAAGGTACATGACTCTGGCACGATTCCAAACGGGGATTCGCTTCTTGCAGTTTGAGGATACCGATCATCTGGAATTTGCCGACTTCGATATCCACCTTGTCTGGAGGACACACATGCTTGCCCCTCGAGAGTATCACTGGTTCTGCGACAAGTATTTTGGAAGCTTCCTGTACAAAATCCCAGACCCCCCTGATGGCCACCAGGCGAGGGGTCCCCTTCTCGCCAGCAAAGATCAGGTCTACGAGCACGTGTTTGGCGAGGAGTATGCCCTGTGTCTCTGTTGGCCTTGTGTAAATGGACGAACAGCCGGGCCTCCAGGCTGGCGTTGCTTGAGGCGCCTTACCAGGTCATCGGTGAAGACACAACTGGCAGCAGAGATGGATCGTCGCCGCGCCGCAGCTGTTAGCATCCCTCTCGAGTTTGCTGAGAAGCAATGTCGTAAATGTGGCTCTCACCCACGGAGACGTTGTCGAAACAAGGATATGGCTGAAGTCCCAGTAACAGAGCCGCCGACTCTTCGACGCCCTGTGGCCGGTCGCGTTCCAACACCTGGAACATCAATCATCACTTTTGTCTCTACTTCTCGACAGAGTGAACCTGCCCCTGTCCCATTCAGATACTTAGGAATATCTCCATATGGCTCTGGAATTCTGGCCCAGACCCCTCTACAAGCTCCTCTACCTACACCAGCAACAGCAACAGCACTAGCCTTGGAAACTCCAGAACCAGTACAGCGGGACAGAAACATGGAGCTCCAAGACTGTAGCCGAAGCCATGCTACGACTCCTGATCTCACAATTGGATCTTCACGCTCTGGTTACAACAGCGATGAGGAACGTAGTCACAGTCACTACACTCTGGAAAGAACCCTGAGCTTGTATCAGATACCCCCAATAGGGAGCGAATTTATTCCACGTACCGACAACAGGAATGTCGATGTAACGAGAGATGACCCACGGGCCAGATCTCGTGTACCATCATCGAATGGCCCAGAGCCCGGGGTGTGGTTGGCTGGTTAAAGTTTGCAATATGTGATCAGCCAAGACGGAGACTATCAATTATCAGCGTTTCACCAACATTGCTGGGGGCGGTAATTGCCCACAGTTGCTCCAGAGATAGACTTATTTAACTGCCTTGCTCAATTCGACGAACTGGTGGCCAAACACAGCATATAGCGCTCACGTTTCCCCACCCTAGCTTGTCTTAACCTGTCTGAGTCCATGTGAAACTGGAGAGGAACGTGGAATACTGACTGATTAGAGATTTTGTCTCTTGCTACAAGCAGCGATGATTCAGAATGAAGTCAATTATTTGCCTTGCCTCTTCATTCAGTGTCTTTCTAGTCCCTTGTGCCAAAGTCTCGACTCTTATTCCTTGCTTGTCTGTAACTTCGCATAAGCTGCAAGCTGCATTAGCCTAGGTAGGTGGTTGTATTGTCTAGGGGGGCTATAGAATAGCAGTTCTGAAAACTTACAGGTCATTTAGGATCTACATTAGTAGTCTCAAGGGGAATAATCGCGACTAGCCAACGGCCGCTAAAGCCATCCCCGCCATTTTTCTCCTCGCAGCTCCATGTGATATCTGAGACATGCAGCACACTGAGGGAGCATCACCACACACAAGACCTGGACTATCGATCGGTAGGGCACGGGCACAAGGCCCGACCCATTGACGGAAACAATCACACACATAAACGTTTATGTATGCATATGTATGAAGGTCAATGCGTGCCGTGTAAATAGTGCGCAGAAGATACAAATCAACTCCCGAGGGCTGGTAGACATTGCTGTGTCTCTAAATGAACTGTAATGTGAGCGGGTTACACTATTTCGCCCGCAGGCCGTTGCGTCTTCGTCGCCTCTTTTATTTTCCTTTCTTTTTTGTCTTCGGTCGTTGTGTACCTTTTGTTCTTTGACTTAGCATTAGCATTTCTGCACCCCTTGCAAAGACAATAACCGAAGGAAAAAAGTAAAGTGAAACGGTCGTACGATTGGGGCCAGCAACTACTTAGACATGACTAGGGAGCGGAACAAAAGGAAACACAACTGAGAACCCATGCCTTTTGAACATAAACACGAGGATTTAGAAATCCTTCAGCGGTTTGCGCATCATAATAAAACCCCTTGGCTTGTTTCCTTCAACTCGGTCATATCTTCGGAATGTATTCAAGCCATGGATGATCGACAACTATGAATAGCAGTAGGCGCTATTCTGTGTCAAGGTATTGCATCCGCCCAGTAAGGAGTAAGGACTGTGTGTACTCTGCCCTCCATAATCACAACATTCCTCAAAACTCCTCCCTTTCGCACTCCACTGATGTTTGCCACGCCCTGCCATGAGGTGGCGGGCAGCGGGTGTCCGTCACTTTTCTCAAGATTGTTGTCTCAGGGCCATGTTTTTAATGTAAAAAGTGTTTGACTGATTGTCACAAACAGCGCGGTCAGCCACATGGAGATAATCCTAGTAATAAGCAAGGGGGTACTCGTTCAACGGTCCCGGAAGAAACCCGTTGGAGGACCATGACAAGCGCCAACAAACACTGTTCTCCCTTGGTAAGTTGGGGTGTCAGCAGCTGCAGCCATAGGGCTGCCGTTACACTTGTTTCTGACGAAACAAGTCGGGGCAAGGACCGACATCCGCCGGTTTCCTGGTTACCCATCCACTTCCATCAAGCCTTAATGTATATTTTCAAACTCATCTTGTTTAGACAATGACAGCTGGTTAAGTTCTGAAGAACTTGGTCGATAATATCCGTACGCCTTGGTTCTGCGAAACACGACCACCCCAGGTCATTGGTGGGTATAGTATCAGGCAGGGCTGGAGGTCGGTCGCATTGGAGATCCCCAGTGCTCCGTAAAGGGTCTCTCAAAGGCGCTTATCAGAAACATGGGGTGCTTGAAACTGTTTTCGTACACAAATAGGCCGCAGCAATAAAGCTCGAAAGGCTCATAGGTCTGCGGCTGTGTCAAAACTATTGAGTGGCTGCCAGGGACGAGTATCTGTAGGCCATGCCAGCATCGAGATTCAGTCTCACAGGACTAAAAGGGTGTCTGCCTTAGCTAACGTCCCTCCTAAGACTTATTTGTGCCGGTAAGAAGGCATCTGAAATGTGACAGTGTTGAGTTTCGAGTTGGTTCAGCATACATGATCGTCCCTTACCTCCCTTTTGAGCTGCCCTGTTGAGCTTGGCAGAATTAACGTGTCTCCGCCACAATGGCGCATCGAAAGATCATCTCAAACCCCAATGGAACATCCTCTTGTACGCGGGTGATCAAGCGTGCATTTTGTGAAAGAGTTGGCATCAACATCAGGTAGCCAGGCAACCATCCCCACGCGATCTTTTCTTTCTACGAGCTTGCGGGCCGCGATCCTATTTAGCCGTCAAAGGCTCGAGTCGCTGGAAAACGACACATGACTTTTCTCGCAACCCTCAACATAATTTCTGTTACTTGAGGGGGGACATATGGTTGACGATTCGTCCAAGTTGCCTGCAGATCCTTCAAGTGACAGTCATTGGATAATGATTCCCGTGATTGTCCCTTGTAACTGGTCACTTGTGGTGGTTGAACGTATGTAATAAATGAATGTCGTTAACAATGATGGACATTCTGATCTGAAAATCCTGCTCATGATGTGGCAATCGAACATAGTCAGTCTTTTTGGCAACGTAGTAAGGTTTCTCAGCGTAAGAGATGACGCGGAAGATGATTGGTATCCCCTTGATATTCCTCTGGGACACCCCCTGATCCTGATCCTGATCCTGCTGCAAACGAGATCACAACATACTGCACACCTGCCAGTAATGCTATGGTAAGCTCAACGGCCCGAGTTTGAGCATTTGGGATTGGCAGCAGGGGCAACAACTGGGACCAGTTCGAAGCAACTATTCTCAAATGGGCGAGTTCAGAAGAGCCTAATGCAATGTCCCCATTTGGTCAACTTAGGAAGTTGACAGAATGAATCCTTGACATTCCCTCAAGAACGACTTGGTACCGCACCCAGCCGTGGATCCAGGGACGATGGCTAGAGGCTCTTCCTTGATAGATCCTGAGTCGGCAAACCTGGGTTAAGGGTCTGACGTCCCGACGATCTTTTAGGCGATGGATGGACTGATTTGAAAAGGCACAGAGTCTATGACGGGAAGTTCCGTTCATGGAGACCCTTGGAAGAAAAGGCTTATGTTGCGCTTTATAACATGGGACGAAGTCGATCAAGTTTCTTTAACACGGACCAAAGTTACCCGAACGGGCAATCTCGTCGTGGTGTGGGGGGAATAACGGTCGACGAGGTTAGGGGCGCCAGACTCTCGGGCAAGGGATCGAAAGCTGGTAGATGGTGAGAGTACGTAGCCGCGATGTTGTACAAAAGTCCAAAACGGAAGATGCCGTCGACAAGAAATGAACCTATCCTCGAATCGGGATTCTGCTCGCCGTAATGGAGTTAGTAAAGTGGATGAAGCCGAGAACGCTGATGGTATCAGCAAGGTCAGAGGATGCGAATAGGAGGCGTAGTTCTGCCTGTGTGCTCCGTACTAACACTGCTGCTGACCTTGCCTTGGGTTTGCGTGCAAGATAGCAAACACAGGATCCAGTGACAGCCACGACTGCCAAGTGCTGCAGGTAATTTGAATTCGTGTTTATGTATCCGCAACTCTGCCATAATAAGAAACTGGCACACAGATACAGTACTTTGAGTTTGAAGGCTGTCGGCCCGTGATTGATCAGTGATCTACCTCGGCAGTCGTGCTCACAGCCAATTCAGATGCCAGAAGCCCAACCGAAGCATTCAAGTGCTAAGAACTGGTGACAATTAGCGCTATTAGTGCTATAATGACAGTGAGTCTTCGTTAAGCCTCAACCCCAAAAGCGCGCCAGCGTGTATTGGGGGAGGCTAGGGCCAGCAGGCCAGAGAGCGGAACTTCCACCTTTGTCGAGTTTAGGAGGCGCAAGAGATTAAATCAGGCCACCATGACGAGTGGAGGTAGGGCGGAAGGGGGGTGTTAGGGTGTGGCCCCCAAGTCCAAATCGAGTCTAATCCACATCTCGCGTGGCCGGCGCCTTGGGATGGCAAGGCAAGGGTAGCCCCTGCTGATCGCCGCCATCTCTGAAGATCACTGGGAAATCCTCGTGGGACTGGCGTCCCAAACGAGATGCCTGGTTGATCTTTTGGGGCACTGGCCAATAATATATCGGAGATATCCGTCAGGGTTGTTGATGCAAACAGATGTCATGGATGGGCGCGCATTTGGGTTATGTTTTGCGATAAAATGCCTTGTCGTCTTGATAGATGGTAATAAGAGGCTCGCTACCCGGGGATCGAAAGTATACAGGATGGTACTCTGCAATCTCGATTTATTTAATATTTCTGGTTCTGCTGGCTTAGATAAGCGGAGGTGAAGCAAACAACAGAACAAGGAAACACCTGATATCGAAGATTAAACCTGAATCGTGTGGATGAGCTCAGGCAGCATCGTCGACTATTACGATTCAATTTGTGAGGCTGTTTCGAGGCCCGTGTTGCTGTGTCCCGAGTTTCGTGAATGGGTGGACTGTATTCAAGTCTGTGTCTTTTCGCCAAGGAAAATCCCATCATGCTTTTGATGAATCAACTGCCGATCGATTGTTATTGTCGTGATCGTTATTGTTGGCTCCGACGCAAAAAGCTCACTAGTAGCAGCAAAAGACGTAAAGAATTCTGAACCAATTCGAATTGCATTTTTCGCATCGCATCGCGTCACGTCAAAGCGAACCCGAGCTGCCTGTAATTAAGGTCCGTCAGCTAAGACAACGAGACCGACACAATTGGATCGGCCGTATTGCGCTAACTCTCCCTCCCTCCAGGCGTTTCAGGGCGTAGGTTCGCTTAACGTCCGGGTAAGACATGTGCCGACAATATGTCCTAAAGTAAGATAGTAGCTAAGAAATAGGCGAGGTGTGGCTGTCACCCTCCACTGTTGTGATCCACTGAGAGCGGCATTTCTGCACTCATCTCATTTTGGTCGTGGTGTTGATGATGGGAAATTGAGAGCTTTTCTGCATTTCCATGATTCAATGCCTTTTCTTGACAGTGCACCTTTCACAAGTCGATATCGTCTTACAACCATCTCAGGTCGAAGTAATCACGGTATCCCTTAATAAACGCCAAGAATCCTTCCTTCTATCATCCCACCCAAAAGAAAACTTTCCTTCTCAGTCGCTAATATTGACTCTTTTTGAACCTAGTATAATTAACCGATCGACAGATTTTCCTCAAAAGCCAAAACCTTGTTATCCCGTAGTCGACTTCTGGAAATGACCCTGGCAACTTTGACTACCAACTCACCAATCATGTTCTTGGAAATCGAGCCGGATTCCACCAACTTCATCATCCCGCTGTACTTGCCGGGTCGGCTGGTACCCAAGCTAATTTCGGTACATACGTAATTCATGTGTCCTGTGCACGTTCATGTGAAACTAATGCCATGTCTAGTATCCGTGTTACCGTCGATTGATAGCTCCCTTTGGTATACCAACAACAAATGCCGAATGTGTCCCCAAAGCCCCTTTCAGGCCTTCTCCAGAAGAGATTCGGGTGTTTAGCCGATCAACCTAATGATTACACTTGGGATAGGGCACCAAGGTGGATAGACTTACATTACAGTAATGACTGTCACTCACTAGGTCGTGTTTTGATGCGAGACAAAGCTAACCACGAACGTGCTTTGACATACATTCTTAATACTAAGTCCGGTCACTCCGTTGCCATGTGTTTCCGCCTATGGGCACGCTATGCGAGTTTCGACAACTATCTCCGTACATCTACTCAGATGATCTGCTTACCACATGGGGTTGTGGCTGGCTGGCTGATGAAGTCGATCACATCAGCAAAAGATATGTTTCAGCTGTTACGTCACCGGGCAAGATTCGCGACATGTGTCCAACCTCTTCCATGGTACTCAAATGGCCACATCTACATCTAAATCATGGAATCGCCCGAAGCTTGAGTTTAATGCGGTATCCATTGACTAGAACTCCACACGCAATTCCAGGTTCGCACACTTCATCTAGAATCCCAAGTTGGCATACAACACCCCGCTGATCAATGACTATCCCACATCCCACACAGGCCAATTGACGGCTACGCCGACTGTGCCTCAGAACTGCCGTCGCTCTGTTGACAAGTGCTGTTATTATCTGAGCACAGAATTCTTAATAAAGATCCGACACCGAGAAACCCCAGTGATGACGTCGTCAGGGTCTTCACGCACCTGATGTCCCGAGGGATGCCCGTTTCATCGGCCAAGCAACTGGCAGATACCCAGGATCAGGATACCTATATGAGCTTGACTAGAGCCTGTGGGATTCTGTCAGTCATGAATAGTGTGGAAACTGACAAAGCTAGCATGCATCATCAATTCGATCAAAATGAGTATGTATGCAAACCAATCTCACCATGTATATCACGCATTTCATTCTGGGGTTATATCATAACAGGGTCAATACGAGAAACGGGCCCAGAAGAACAACAAACCTAGGCCTACAAATTTAAATGTACCAGCAACCAACATGAGAACACATTCTTCCGTGCCTACCGATTTGATTGCCCTGATCCTGCCAAACAGCGATATTGAGGGATGGAAGAGTCCATTTTGGCTTCAAGCTTCATCATACAATTATGACTCGACTCAGCTGTGGCTGACAGCGGCGTGGCTGTTATCGCATGGTAAAAAGCAATGAAAAGCGACATGGCACGTGTTGTCGCTTAAAGTTTGACACGCGCGGTCTTAGATGGCTTGTCCTGTTTTGTCTCAACATCATTTGCCAAGCCTGCGTGTTCACCCTTGGAGAAAATATTTCACACATCCACAATCGGGCAAATGTTCCTCATATCGGCAGGTTCGAGTTCCTGGAGTAGGTTTGGAATCCAGGTGAAACGCTTGCCTAAGTCAGGCTTTCTGCAGTCAGGGATCCGGTAGTTACAGAATACTGTCATGCTTATACTCCGTACTGACCAACCATAATACTACTTCTCATGACTCGCGGGCTAGGAAGCTTGGTTATCCATTTGCCTGGAGAAGACAATCAGGCAGGGCAGGGCACCGAACGCTTGGCTTCATGCCCCTGCCCTGCCCTCCTCACGAAGCTGGCCAGCTTGGTCGATCACTGGCAACTACACACCCACCTCCTGAACCCTACGCCAAGGGATCCCGCCAGTGGAAGCGAGGAAGGGGAGGCGCCCGCTAAAACGACGATCATCCAAATTAGCCTGCTTATCCAGTGACGACACTGGTGAAAACGAAAAGGTTGCCAGGAGAGTGGCTGCTCAAACACCAGTCGCACCAATACGACGACTTCATTGCAGTAGCAGCACCGTTGTTCGTTGTTCATTGTCGCGCTGTCTAACTAGCTGGCTTCTACAGTAGAGCCGTAGAAGAGCCAAATTAGCGACACCAGAAGCTTATTCTTACTCGAGCGGAAATGTAAACGAAAAACGATAGTGGCCAATCCACATCTTTACACCAATGCTTTAGATCAATTGATATGTACATATTCTAGGCGTTGAAGGGGCTTTCGGCATGGGTTGAAACACTTCCGAGTAAGAGTCAATTACCAAGGGAGCATTTGGAATGAACGTGCAGCACTTGATAATTGAGCGGTCAGTCAGCAAATTACGAAAATATGCATATCACGCACAGAACAAAGGGCATCTATCGGGCTCAAAGCCTTAACATTCGAAGATTTCATCATGGGCACGCAAGAGGTTGCATTAAATCATTATTTGGATCGATCGCTGTCCTTCTACACATCAACTCGAAAGCGGGCGCCGCACCAGCTCTGGGGTAAGTTATTGGAAGCTTTAGTGGCTTGTACAGAGGCAGGCAGGTCAGAAGCTTGTTGACATAAACAGTCAAGCATTAAGACTCCAAGACTCCAGGTTGGTTAGCCTAATCTTTATGACAGCCTTACCTCAGTGCTGCTTTTTCCACAGCCCACCTCACAGCGACGACGAAACCAGGATGGAACGAGAGTTGAGCACTAGGAACGGTTTTGACACCAAATAAGGAAACGGTGGCCCGGGACTCGATGCAGCGCGGCGACCGGGATGGCACGCTTGGGTCAAGGTCCTAGGTTACAAAGACGCCCTATCTCGGCCGGGCGCGTGGGACTCCCGGCGCCGGAGAGCAGTTCTACTTCTTGGGGCTAAGGTCACCACGCACGAGCACTACCGCTACCGCTACCGCCTTGTTCGGCGAACTTAATGCACGATCCATTCAGATAAGTGAGAGTCTGATGGTAGAAGTTTTGGAGCGGGAAAGGGCACGGTCGTCGGAGCCAGGGGACATGTCCTCGATGGCATCGACAGAAGCAAATGAGACCCCACGAAGGTTATGGCTTAGGGAACAGGGATGACGATTTACGGATACATCCATTGACTGATATTTTTACAGATTGCGCGGTACCTACGGAGTATTGTATGTACAAACACTGCAGTAACATATCTGCCAGCCTATCGACCGTTTGACCACGGGGCGATCCACGGATATCCTGGCGCATGGCCAAGCATTCTAGCACACACACTCGTGGATCTCACTCACACCCACACGCCGAGCGCTAACTTAGATGCGTACCTCGGTATCCAGCACACCTCACTCACTTCACGCCTCTGGACCCAAGCAAGACAGGACATGCAAACCGCCCCTCCCCTGCTTGAGATCACCATCAGAGTCGTCACAACATTTCCTCAATTAGTGGGGGCATCACTGCCGGGCAGATGTTCAACACAAACTCAAGAGGTTAGACCCATCGAGCGGCATCAGGGAACCTCCCGTCAGCGTCTTCAGCCCTTGCCCTTGCCTATCGTCTCCTTTGTGACCCTGTCCTGTTGCCAAAGATTCCCTTCAATCCCAGGATTTGAGCACTGGTAGGACTCCACTCCCAATTTGTGACAGCTGCGCTTGGAAGGCCCTTTTGGAGGGGGTGTAGGCGCATCAAAACAAGTCTACGGCCCTCAGATCTGATAGACGGGTCTCCTCCACCCTTTGACAGGTTCCTTTCCCACACCAAAGACTTACTTAAGTTCCCAAGCCCCCGACTATCTCGCATTTAGCATGAGCTTCTAAGAAACTCTTCACATCCATCGAACACGACTTTTAACATAACATTCCAAAAGACTTATTAATATCTTCCATAATATCACCGACCATTCCCTGACAGACACGACATTTCACCTGTCTTAATACACAGGTCACTTGGCTTGACTGCTTCGATTACGTCTACTCGCAAATCCTCATTAATCCCGAGACCATCCACAAATGCATACAGCACCTGCATCTTTCATGCCTAACCAATACACTCAACAACAAGAATCGTACTCTACCGCTCGACACAATTTGTATCAGCCTCCTTCGCCCCCAATGGAGGAACAAAAGTGCTCTTTGCCCTCAATCTCGAACCTCCTTGGTTTGGCCGATGCCGGCTCGCCCACGAGCGAGTCCTCACCAACTTCACGACAGCATTCTCCTCGCTTCGAAGGTTAGTGACTTTGTAGCTAAGCACGCAGCTTGATCACTTACACTTTAATAGTTTCCCTTCCTTCACACAGCCATAGCCGAGCTGGATCAGAGTGGGCCAAGTCATCTCATCGTGGACTTCCACCTACTCCTCCTATGAGCACAGATGCTTCATTCGAAGGCTACAGCTCCCCTTCAAGGAAATCGTCCCACCATGCTTATCCAAGCTCAGCACCAAGAGCATACTACTACGAGACCACGCCACCACTAGAGGCTGATGCTCAGCGTCAAGCATCAGTGACGGCTATCCCTCGAGCAACACCTCCCGCCCCGGCTCCTTATCCTCAACAACCACATCCCACAGCATACGCCAACCCAGCACCAGTGGGCGCTTACTACCCAGCAGCACAGGCACCTCCCGTTCAAGCTCCGGAGATGAACCCATACTACCAACGTCCTCTCCCACAAGCTTATCCCCCACCAGTGAGCATGCCAGCCCCAGCCCCGTCAGGAGCGAATCCATGGCAACATCACCACTACCTCAACCCGACTGGCGCTGCCGCATTCCCCCAAAGTCAGGATAGATATATTTGTCCAACTTGCAACAAGGCCTTCAGCCGACCCAGCAGTCTTCGGATTCACAGCCACTCCCACACTGGTGAGAAGCCCTTCAAGTGCCCCCATGCTGGGTGCGGCAAGGCTTTCAGCGTGCGAAGCAACATGAAGCGCCATGAGAGGGGCTGCCACAGTTTCGAGTTTAATGGGTCGGTGATCCGAGGTTGAGGGATATATGTCAAAATGACGAGATGGTTCTACGAAGAGGAACGAATTTGAGGGAAAATTTGAGACGATTATGCCTCACCAAGACGAGCATCATTATAATACGACCTGGATGGATCCAGTCTGCAATGTTTTTTTTTGGGAAGGCTGATTAGACCCGTGTATAAGGATTCACTGGCTCGGCGTTCCACGGTCAATTGAGAAAAGTGAGAGGGAAGGAAAAGCTACATTCGCTTCACGACAATGGTCTGTCTGTGTATTACTGGAAGTTTGGTGTATCATGTTCATTTTACTTTATTTTCTGGGGTCACTGTCTGTTACTTATTTCTGGGAGGAGGGAGGCATGGTCATTTTAGACGGCGCAGTGGAAACTGGCTTGAGAACCTAGCGAAGCATCTTACATGGCGTTTAGTTTATTTTACTATCTACTGTTGTCATTCTGGCGAAGAGATGGTCTGATTGGAGTTGATGGAGATAGCGAAAGGCGGATACGCCCAAGACCAGGGAGGGTATGGGGCCTTGAATATCAAAATATTACAAGATCAAAGCACAATAATTGCCGGAGATGAAGATGTGAAGACTAATCCATGCGGGCTTGATATACGTAGCATTTGCCGATTTTCACGTACGTCGGCCAATAGGGAGATTTTAATGGGCGGGTGAAGAACAGCTTGGACCACAAGATGAAATCGGCCGATAGACATGGATAAGGTGACGAGACGGAGATAGAAAAAGGAAGGACAGGTAACGGTTTAATTTGACTGTCAACCTCAAGTCTAAAAAGTACCCTTGTGTAGGTATGTACTGACAGGTTGTTATGTCTTGAATGCTGTTGGTTTGCGAGTGAGTGAGACACCACGAGATGGGTGGATCATGATTGGCTTGGTAGGGACCTGGAACTGCTGCTGACCGCTGCAGTGATGACGAGAAGATCTCCCTGCAACTGCAACTGCAACTGTAACAGTAACATCAGCAAATTACAGTGTATACATGCTTCAGCATTCAATGAAAGCGTTTTACGTGTGCGCCAACAGTTAAGGGCCTGGGATGCATGAACGGGTCTTAAATGTATCCATTTCGTTGAGCGAAGTGACGTCGTTGACTCGCGCAAAGACGATGATACGATGTTTTTTCCCCTTCCCTATCTGTCGTCCCAAGTTCCAGTTCCAGTTCTAACAAAGCTCTGGTCAGGAAGTATTTATTTACTTAGCGTTGAGGTGGTGTTCCTTGTGACTATTGTTCAAGGACTAAAAAGGTGCCCCGAGGGATTGGGTCCCTTTGTCAGAGATGACAACCCAGACAAGCTTACCTACCCTAGCTTACCTTACCTGGGCAACCTGAACAACCTTGGACCAGATTGGAAGGAAGTCATCGGGGGATGTATCGGCGCAACTCGAACTTGAAGAGAAAGGAAGCCAAAAGAGGAATGCAATGGTAGGGGTAAACCTGGGGTTCTGGTCTGCGCCGTAGACTCATGTCAAGGTTGGCTGGGCTGACCGGTTCGGGTTGTTACTCCGCCTGCCTCGTGTCTTTTCCTGGTCTGTGTCTCAAGAGCAAGGTATTTGACGGACTGGGACAAGGGCATGAATGATCATCATGCTTGGATCAGTGACAGGGCCTGGCTGGTACGTACTGTAAATTACCGCATAACAAAGCACAAGTCAGTTAGTAATAACTTGGACATTGGGGGAATTGAATTAACTAAGGGGCCGCGAGCACGAGGAGGATTCCTAACAAAGCATGGCGCAGATCCGTTAGCGGGTTTTTGCTTCTCCCATCGGCAACCTTAGTAAATAGTGCCGCGTCGATTGAAGGGACGCCATAGTCAGCCAGAGACGCGGCACAGACCAGAAAAAGGACCAAGACAGTGGATGATGTTGTCTTTTTTAGCACGGTATTCCCAGACACTAAGAGTTTAGTTCACGGCTTGGGCTGGGGGAGGCTGAAGAGATTAATTCCTTTTCGGCTGACCTTGCGATAGCCTCAAGGCTTTGTTTTCGACTTCCATCAAAGCGCGCATAACAATTGCACCGCACATGCACGCACGTGTCAAGTGTCACAGACGCTTACTTTCGCATTCACATGAATAACTACGGTAAATCCGGAATTACATAAACGAAGCACGAGCTTAATTGTGATCACGAACTTGCAAAAAGGAAATAAGCTAGAACCTCGGATATTTTATTTTTCTCTCCTTCTTTCATGCTTCTAAGCTTGGACACTCTCTGGGCTCCCCTTGTGACGAAAAGCGTTGAAGAGGCCGAGAGCAGAGCAGAGCGGTATAATGAGCTCGAGGGGGGTCCCATCAGGGCCACGTTTTCTCTAGAGCGGGCGGGGAAGTTGACTTTGGATCTGTGACGGTTAAGAAATAACGGGCGCAGGGGGAAAGGAAGGAAAGGAAAGACGTTGGAAGGGAAAATTGATCGCAAGACATGGTGTTTCTCCCGGGGTCATGCTTGCTAGAGGACCACAGCAATGGGATGGATGAGATCTATTGTTTAGAGATGGATGGATGGGCACCAACCTACATAAAGAAAATCCGAGAGGTGATATATACAAGGTAGGTACGGGATGTAGGCGGATGCGACAGTGGGCGGCTATGTATCGTCAGGGTATTGAAGTTATCGTCTAGGCATCCAAATAGAATCCCTGGAACAATACAACCTCGCCATTATTAAGAGTTCCCGAAAGTGAGGATTGACGCCCAGACGTTTGATGATAGCCGCACACCTCCGGTTTGCTGCTGAAACCCCGGCTCCGAGGGCGCTTCTAGGGATTTCTAAGGGTGTTCTCGTCTTAGCGCCTTGACGCTAAACTCTGGAGGGATGAGAAATCATATCTAAACGCCCATTACAGCGGGCGAGAACTTACTCCTGCTTGAGAAGGGGTGTCCTGCTCTTTTTTAGCGTGCCAGAGTCTGTGTGTGTTTCCAGGGTAGATCCCCTGTTGGGAGATCCCCGCCCCGCGCCGTCGGGCCACACCCCCTTCAACTCCCACTGACTGCCGTCCCTAACTTAGTTTAGCCTGAAAGTTCCAAAAACGGGCAAAGAAGCCATGACATTATTATAGCACGACGTTTTTATCAGGATGAAGCCTGTTTGACACCTCAAAACTCCAAACTCGTGATGCTTTCCATGTTTGTTTATGGCCTTTGCTTTAATTAAGATAGTTGTTACTGGTCGGTTTGCGATCATGCCTGACACTTTTACACTTTATATAATTACAGAAAGTTCCATCCTTTGAACTATAGTCCGGACGACATATAGATGGGTATCCCTACCTTGTCATCTATCGTATTGTATCGTATCGCATCGCATCGAATTGCCCCATTCCCAATCTCATCGGCAAACTTATATGTCTCAGTCAAACTCTATCAGTTAAACAGGATGGAAAACACTGGTCATCTGAGTGTACAGTGGTTTGTCGGCCGTTGTAAGTCCGTCCTGTCTAACCCAACCTCGCTCCATCCCACTCGCAACATCATCATCTAATACAAAACTATGCCCAATGTATCGTCGTCGTCACAACGCTTTCGCTTGCTTACGCAGGGGCCAACTCTGCTCAACTGCCGGAGTTTCCCAAACCTGATGCTCCTTTCTCTTGTTCTTTTTCGCCTCCCTCCTCGCCCCCCCCCCCTGAGAT